>JAUTDX010003001.1:0-51924 GCA_030844895.1 Ambrosia x helenae
ATGAGAAGTGTGAGAAGAACTAAGCATTGATATATAGGCATCATTTTTCGGACTTAGTCATGATGATTTGCTTGTTTAGGCTAAAAATAACACCAAAATAACAATCAAAAACACAAAAACAAATTATTTTTAGACTTAAGAACTTAAAACATCATGCCAATGACATGTGTTTTAAATTGTTGTTTTGGTTGTGTGTTTTAGCTATGTTTTAAATTCAATGGCAATAATACATTGCATGGTATTCTAATACTATCAAAACAATCCAAAATATCATACCTAAATCTAAAACATGTTTCCTACATGTTAATTCTTAATTCTTCTCATACTTCTCACGAAATATGGTTTTTGAACCTGAACCTTTACCCCCCCCCCTCTCTCTCTCTCTTTCTCTATATATATTTATATATATATACATTATATACACACACAATTTGAGCCAAAACAAAGTAGAGCCACGCTCGTTTACAAACAATATTTCTTTCAAATAGTTTCGGACCACGAGCTATTTTACCAATTGTGTTTTGAATATAACTCCATTTATCAGTGTTTTAATGGTGATATCAATTCATTGTTTATGACGAAAGCATAATATTTAGTTGAAAGAAAAACATAAACATGCCATGATTACTTGATATTATTTAGATAATGGTTATCAAAAAATATTTGTTATGGTAATCGCTTTTTGGGCTTATGTCTCGATTATATAGGTTAAGAGTTGTTTTACATGGATGGGAACAAGGCCTGTGGTACACGTATCTGAGCCTATTGTGATCCGAGAGGTCTTGGCTAATTATAAAACATATCAAAAGCAAAGGGGAGGTAATCCATTAACGAAGTTGCTAGTTAGAGGAATGATAGATGCCGAGGGTGATCAATGGGTTAAACATAGAAAAATCATCAATCCTGCGTTCCACATGGAGAAGCTCAAGGTTACTTTCTTGCTATTTTTTTTTCTATTTACAACGAGATCGATTTACCCTCAATTTATTACGCCTTGTAAAACATTATATGGATGTTTAATTTCTTTTGCAGCATATGATACCCGCTTTTTACGTGAGTTTGCAATGAGATGATCAACAAATGGGAGAAAGCTTTAACCCAACAAAATTTATGTGAAGTGGATGTATGGCCTTATCTTCAAACTTTTTCAAGTGATGTAATTTCACGTACAGCTTTTGGTAGTAGTTTTGAGGAAGGAAGAAAGATTTTTGAACTTCAAAGAGAACAAGCAGGGCTAGTCATGAAGGCTGCAAATTCAGTTTACATTCCAGGATCAAGGTAAGTTAGTTCCAAAATTTATTTTCACATGTATTAGACGCTTAGAGTAGTATTACTAGAACTTGTGCTAATAAATTAAGATTTGATAGATTTTTTCCCACAAAAAACAATAAGAGAATGAAAGAGATTGACCAACAAGTGAAGGGTTCAATAAAGAGCATAATCAATAAACGAGTTGTTGCGATGAAGCCGGAGAAGCTAGCCATGATGACCTCTTGGGCATACTTTGGATTCCAATTACAATGAAATTAAGCAGCATGGGAATAGCAAGTTTGGATTAAGCATTGAAGATGTCATTGAAGAATGCAAACTTTTCTACTTTGCTGGGCAAGAGACCACTGGAAACATGCTTGTTTGGACTATGATTTTACTAGGTAAACACTTTGAATGGCAAACACGTGCCAGGGAGGAAGTTTTACGTGTCTTTGGAGATAGAATTACCAGATATTGATGGCTTGAGTCATTTAAAAGTTGTAAGTTTTCATACTATAAAACTAAATATCGGATATTAGTTTCTTAAGATAATATGTTGATCTTATTTTTTCTTGTGTATGTCACTTTGCAGGTGAGCATTATCTTCAATGAGGTTCTCAGACTATATTCACCTGTATTACTTATTAGACGACTAATACATGATGAAACTAAGCTAGGTAACTTAACTTTACCGGCGGAACCTTATTCAAATAAATGCATTGATTTTGCATCATGACAAAGATATGTGGGGTGAAGATGCAAATGAGTTTAATCCTCAAAGATTTTATGAAGGTGTTTCAACGGTTACCAAAGGACAAGCTGCTTACCTTCCATTTGGTGGTGGCCCACGTTATGCATCGGCCAAAAATTTTGCTATTCTGGAAGCAAAAATGGCTCTTGCAATGATTCTACAACGCTTACTTTTGAGCTATCTCCGTCATACTCACATGCTCCGTATGCAATCCCTACTTTACAACCTCAGTTTGGTGCTCACTTAATTCTACAAAAATATTAGGAATGTTTCACATATATGCTAGTCTAATTATTAAGATGGTCATATATAAATGGTCTTTTATCTATTTCATTATTGTAGACATTTATAATCAAACTTTGATTTGGTGTATTTAAAGAAGGACATAATTTTCTGTACATGTAAGAAATTTTGAAGGATCTATAGTTATTTAATGCCCCCATCCTTCAAGATTACTATCTGTTAATTGAATATTGACGTATATAGCTAAAACATTAAAAAAAAATACTAAATAAATCTAATAATAGGTACAATGAACTTGTTAGACCTTTGAGATTGTTGAGGATATTCATTTACACCACCTATCATACTTGATTCAAGCTCCACCTCAATTTAAACTTTAACGTCATCAAATCAATCTTTAAAACCTATAACCCTTAACACCATTAGGGTATCCTAAAAAATCACTTTTGTGCTTTGGGTAGGGCTGGAAGCGAACCAAACGTTCAGCGAAACAGTTTATGAATTATTTGGCGGGAAGTTTGTTTGTGTTCACTTAACAACACGAACCAAAAAGTTCTTCTATTTAGTTAAACAAACGAATATGAACAGAGGCGGAGTTTGTGAATGTTTCATAAGTGTTCATTTGTGCTTGTTTGTGTGTTTTAGTCCATCCTTATTCATGTGGAGAATTGTTGGAAAAATAATAGTGGAAATGATTTTCACTCATTTTAGACTTCAATAAATGTATCTATATTTTAGTTATACAAATAATTATTTCCGGGTTTGATCAAATAGTTGGTGTGCATTCAACCATTCAGTTTTAAAAAACCACAACAAGAATAATGCTCCAAAACCTTAATATATTCAAACCAAAGCTCTAAAAACTTTTAAAGTTAACTACACAGTTAGTCCCTATGGTTTAGCACGAATCACAGTCCGGGTATTAAACTTCTTTTTAACACCTTTGGGATTGTGATTTCCATTGTAATGAGTTTAGGTATCACTACAAAAAAGGTGACCAATAGGGACTAGTGTACCAGAGACTGATTTTTTAGTCACGCATACTTCGTATATGAGATTGATTTTTCAGTTGTTATAGCTTTGGGGACTCATTTTTTCACAACATACTTTAGCGACTAATAATCAATCGCTAATATTTACGCACCTTATTCGAAACTAAATTTTAGTCATAAATATGTGTGCGTGATATAGCTTTTTGGAGGATACTTATTGGCTACTGAATTTCAGCCTTCAACTATATTTGCTTTATATAAAACATGGTGCAAATGTATTTGAGACTAATCCTTAGTCTCTAATATAAAGGAAATGTATTAGGAATGAAAATTAACCCTAATATTTGTTCAGTCTTGAATGCCTTTTGATATAGGAAATGATCTGTGACTAATTGTCAGTCTCCCATTATGTTAATTAGATTCTCCAATTTGATCAGAAGTATCAGGAGTTGAAAATCAGTCCGGATATCTTTTGTAAATTTATTCGAGATCTTATTTAGACCATGGTGTATTTTATAGATGAAAGAACTAAGAATGATATTCGGTCTCCAATAACCGATATACGTTTAACCACCTTACGAAAATATTTCTAGACTAATATTGGTACTCACATCCATATTGGGTATTGAGATTAGAGACTGGTTTTCAGCCTCTTGTATGTCGTTGTCAATTCAAACAATTTTAAAGAATATTAAGAAGCTGCAAATTACTCTCAAAAGTTGAAGTACTCGGATTTAAAGAGGATAACCTAACAAATGACTATTTAAAAAAGTGAAATTGGATTTAAATACTCCAAACTATTGCTCGTTAGCCAATATCACTACCAATTATCATGACAATTGTTAAAATGTTGTGAGAAATCAGTAAACTAAGAATTTAGTGGTATTTGGAAATTTTAGCATATGTTTAGGTTAACCAAGGAAAACCTGAATCTATTAAGCATCTAAATATTTCTTTTATTTCTAGTTATCGTAGTTCATAAAGAGTTGAGTTAACTACACAAACAATCCTTGTGGTTTAGCATAAATCACAAGGTTGGGTATTAACTTTTTTTAGTAACAACGTTGGGGCTTGTGATTTCAGTTTGTAACTAGTTTAGGTGTTAACACTAACTTCTGTTAACTGTTCATTAAATTAAGATAAAATGACCAAAATACCCTTTTATAACTACATTGGCCATTTGTGTAGTTAATTTTATTTTAACCTAAAGACCCTTTATGTAAATACTCTAAGATTATGAAATGATTAAAACCAGCCCCCCCCCCCCTCATACACACACAAGTTCAACGATCACCGTCTCGTAGGATTTCGGCCTCATCGTACACCTTAAGCCAATTTATGAATGTCGATTTATCTACCACCACCCGTCCCCGATCGTTTTAAGACTCATTTATTTCAACTTCGAAAACAAATACGTGTTTTGTATAAAATGGGTTGTTGAAATGAGTTCATCCCTATCGACAACGATATTGAGGGTGACAAACATGAAGATGATGAATGGGAGGATAGGTGCAATGGTGTCATGGAGGTTGTACGACCAGTGGCGAGTGATCGCAACCATGGGTTATTGGAATGCGTTATAGATTTGTAAAGATTTAAATTTGAATCGGATTTTTTAGTGCGCACGAGTTTTAACGAATCTTGATATGAACAATAGAACAATCTTTATATGAATCCCCAAATGGTTCTGATGAATGTTTTCAATTTTGCTACTAATTTTTGTTTTTTAAGTTTGTGATTTTGATTCCTTGTATGTTATGGGTGTGCTATGAACTCGTTCTTGAGTGGTGGTAAGGGTTCCCGAAAAACACGACCGGGGGGGGGGGGGGGGGGACGACAAAAAGCGAGGGGGTCATCTGTAGTGGTGGCTTCATCCGAAGGGGCGGGCGACGATGGTATAGGTAGGGAGGGGGAAGTGATGATTGTGTGGGTTTTAATTTATGGTTTATAATCAATTACGGAAATTATCCATGTATTAATAAAAGAAATATAAAAATATAAAAATCATATTAGTAAAAGGTGATTTTGTCAACAGTCTACATTCCCAAACTAGTTTGCAAAACGGGTAACGGTCACAATATATTTTACTTTACTTTGTGATAATGTAATGTGCTCTAACAACATGATTACTATGTTATATAACTAAGAACAGATTCAAGATATGTATGTAACACCCCAAAAATAAGTTTTGCTTGATTATGCCATTTGGCATGATTAACAAATACCAAAACGAATTAATTGTAAGAGCGAGCACTCTATCAGCAAATAAACGGGGATTGTGTTATAATTGGAATGTTACCCGTTAGTTTTTATTATCTAAATTGGCCTAAAAAACCGATACAATAGACTATCCTAGTTTGTCATTTGATTTAATAAAACATGGAAATTAGAACTTGAGGGACTAAATGTGTCAAGTGGCCAAAGTTGTATTTTGGTTAAAAAAAAAAAAGAAAAAGAAAGAAAGGAAGATCGATGTCCAGTAGGTGTTCTTCACACCTAAAACACACACACAACACCTAGTTCATCCTTCTAGTGCAATTCAAGCCAAACTCATGATGTTGATCAAGTGCATGAGTGAGATTTTGGCCATCTACACTCTCCTAAACCCTAAGGTATCACTTATTTCCTTTGATTTCATGAAAAACTCATGATTTAGGAAGATGAGGATTTTAGGGTAATTTATAAAAACGTGAATTGATGGTGGCTATGGGTTTCTATATGTTTGTAGACATCAAAGAAACTATCAAACATGATAAAACGTTATGTATTGTATGACTCATGTGGATAGGATGATACTTGTAGGTGTAGGTAGTGGGTTTTAACCCAAATGTTGAACTACACATGTATATGAAGAATCCTTGTACTAGTATGTGTTAACTTGTCATATAGATTTGCAAATTGATAAATTGAACTTGTAATGAGGATTAATCAAACAAAATGGAAAAGTGAGAAGTCCATAAGGCTTAGAATTCACTTGCAAAAAAGGGTGCACATGAAATGTTTGATAAAATGCTTACATGAACTTGAATTGGGTCAAATAGTGTAAAAATTGTCTGAAATTCGTCACTCTTGACAGCCTAGATGATCATCTTGTAAAGGCCATATCTCATTCGTTATTAGGAGTTAGAAGACGAGCCTTATATCGTTGAAAAGCTTGTTGCACATATTACATTTCATATTTAGTCATGAAAAGCTAATTCTGAGTTTTAGTGGGTCAAAAACAGCATGTAAAGTTGACATTTCTGTTTTGACAATAAAGCTGTTTGGTTAAAAATATAGTTGTTGTCCTTATCTTTAAATATTCATATAAAATCATAGAAAAATCGTTAGGAGGCGTTCTTTATACGCCTGGAAAGGTCTTTGAACGAAGCACAATCCATCTTTGAACATGTTCAACTAATTCGGACTTTAAATGGGTCAAAATGGTCAATTACAGCAGCTGAAAAGGAAATCGCTGCACAAAATATGTTTCTGACCTGATCTTTAAATGTTCATATAAAATCATAGAAAAATCGTTAGGGGGCGTTCTTTATATTCCTGGAAAGCTCTTTGAACGTAGCACATTTCGTATTTGGAAGTCGAAATCATATTATGGGGTTTAGAAGGGGTAAAAGCAACTCGAACAGCTGCTGCGCAAAAAGTGCAGCAGTGAAAATAAGGTGTTTTATAAAACTTAACACATGTGATTGTCTAGATACTCATTTCCTTAACACTAAATGTTGTTTAGGATGAGATGGGTATAGAGAATGAAAGCTTAGTACTTATGTGCATCATTGCCTAAGCTAGTTTACATGAATATGTTTATGGACAGTTTGACTTTTAGGAGTCAAACTCACCCGAACTCAAACCTAGATGAAATGGTGTGAATAAACTCATGAGATGTGTTAGTTATTGGAAATGATGACTAACTTGATCAATCTTATGAGTATAGTGAAATTTGATCTTGTCAAGCTAGGTGCAAGCTTGGAAGGATGGATCCACAAGCAAACGAGTCAAGCGAATACAAGCCTTAAGTGCAAGGAAATGAGGTGAATACAAGGTAAGTTTTACTTACATTATTAGATTATAAATATGGCTTAAGTGTTGTATACATTGGTTTTAATCTTATGTGGGTAATAAAGAGAAACCCCAAAGAGGTGAAATCCCTTAATTGGGTCGATTTATGTGAACTCGTATCAAAATAAGATTTATGGTATTAAATTAAACAATAAGATGTGACCGAATGGTGAAATCCATCAAACGGGTCAATTAGTAAGGATATGTGGAAAATAATGTCTTAATTGCAATGAATAAATGAAATCAATGGAATGAAGTAGTTAGACATTTTGGTAAACGGGTCAAGTATTGTTGTCACTTGAACCATAGATAAAAACTTGAATAGCATAGTGTTAGCCTTAATGGGTCAAATGGTGATTTCTCATCATTCGAACCCGACATTCAAAGCCGGTATTCTAAGCTTTAGGAATCTCATTGTTAATGGGTCCAATAGTAAATGTATCACATTGAGTCTCAAGAGACTAATGTGTTCAATCTAGAATGTATGCAGGAGAACACTCGGAAATTGGGCACTCGCCGCCTAAGTAATCACAATGGATGCAAGTATGGGTCAACACCGCCGGTAAGCCCATAGTTAGATAAAAGCCTTTTGGGCAAAGTGAATTCAATTCGAAAACAACCCGTAAGAGGTGTGAAGGCCAATTCGGTAAGTATTATTCTAACTAAGCTTAATGCGCGCCTTGGCGCCAAGTATGTCTAAAGCCATAGTTAAATCATGGGATTGTAACCAAACTAAGTCCGAGAGGGCTTAGAAGTTTTCAAATAACTCATTAAGTCCTATTAAAGTCCCCAAATGCCTTTAAGAAGAGGCTTGAACATGATTCAAAAACATCCAAAGTTCGGGGGGAAATAAGCAAGGAAATGAAGGCTAAAGCTAAAAACAAGCTCCAGAGCCGTAGCCCCAGACCGTAAGATACGGTCAGAGCCGTAGCTTACGGCGCGTGTAAACTCCTAAATTTTTGTTTTGTCATTCAAAATTGATCGTTTCGTTTGACATGTTTCGACACTTCCACCAATCTAAATGCATTGTTATCAATCCCACTAACCATTTCTTGTGTAATGGTGCTAGGTATACATTTGTTGGATGTTCTGGAGCAAGGATCAAGTCACGAGAGAACCAAGCACACCCGAACACTTAAAAGGCTTCCGCAATAGACCGTCCCGTTTAAAACACAAATTGTAATACAATTTTTTAGTAGATAAAATGTAAAAAAAACAAAAATTGGTGGGATTCATTGAGTTATGTTTTTGTAGTTACCAAAGTTTTAATCGGGAGTGATTTTAGTTAAGGCCTAAACTTGGAAATTTAAATGACAAATCTCAGGTTTACGGGTTAGGGTCTTACAATGTATTGGCTAAATTCACCCCAAATTAATGAGGAGTTATACGCACTGTCTTGCCTCCTGGTCATCGAGTTTCATCACACAGAGGATACGTATTGAACAGAGTTAAATTTATAGTTAAGTTAAGAGATGACGTTAAGCGAACACCAAATTATGGAGGTATGGTCCTTAATGTTCATAATGATGTAGAAGACGACTATTATGGATATGTTGACGAAGTCATTGAGTTATCATTAATAAAAGTTTTTCGTGTTATTTTATTCAAATGCACATGGTTTGATACTGATCGTCTAAGAAAACACGTGTTTTTTAACTGCATTTCATAAGCATAGACATGTCCCAAAATGCTTATAAGGAAGATCCTTTCATTCTTACAAACCAAGCTAAATAAGTATTATATATAGATGATTCACTTAAACCAAATTCACAATGGAAAATCATTAAAAGTGCTATCCACAAGCACTTGTGGGATATTCCGAAAAACAATAATATAGAAGAATTGTTAGAAGATGTCGACCTTCTTCATGAAGATATTGTCCAAGAAATTGTTGAAAATGTTGGTGTTCAAGGTTCGATGACACTGTAGATGGTGTTATTGATGAATATATAGATGATTCTGATTGCAGTAAGGAAGATTTTAGTTTAGAGTCAAATCTAGACGATTCAGACACTGATAAGTCCAACCATGAGATTGAAATTTTTTAGTCAAACGACGACGATTTGTAATGTTCAACCAATGAATTTCGTAAGAGTTTTCATTGTTTCAAGTATTACAAATACTAGTCTTATAAATGTTATAGTAGAATTGTTTTACTTTATTCAAACATTTACCATGGATATTAGTTTGGGTGTGACATACCAAACAAAGTGTAAAGTTTGGAGTATTTAAAATGGTAATGTTATTATGGAGTTGTTAGAAACTTAGTAAACATTATTTACTACAATCCTCCGTAAGTAATTAAACTCAACCGCTCATCATCATCATCATCATCATTACACTCGGTAAATCCAACCAATAGCAAAGCTATGATAGGATCTGATGAGGGTAAGATGTAGACAGTCTTACCTTTACCCGATAAGGAATAAAGAGGTTGTTTTCAGTTAGACCCTCGGTTATGAGTTTTGCATCAAGCCTTGGACATAAGGCACATAAAACTCATAAATCAAGACAAGCCCGATTAATGCAAGTATCTTCTTGTCTTTTGACTATCAACAACACCACATGATGCATTCACCCTTTCTACATACCACAAATTACTTATTTGACTCAAAAACCAAATAAAATAATCTTTATCCTACTACTCCCAAACATGAAACACCATTCAATTTCAAAAACCAAACATCAAAACATCTTCATCATCATCATCATCATCATCATCATCATCATACTCAGTTAATCCCACCTATAGCAAAGCTAAGGTAGGGTCTGAGGAGGGTAAGATGTAGACAGCCTTACCTCTACCCCTAAGAATAGAGAGGCTGCTTCCAGTGAGACCCCCGGCTCGATGTGGTTTGCTATCAAGCCTTGGACATAAGGGACAAAACACTTAGCAATCGGGACAAACATGATCGGTGCATGTACCCATTTGTCTTTTGGCTATCAACGCCACCACATGATGCATGATTAACCGTCCGTCGTTTTTAACGTTATTTTCACGAAATTAGTAAAATAACGTTAAAACTAGTGCAACTTTACTATTGCCCCCCGAGGGCCACACATATATACATTATATGCGCACACCGTAAGTAGGGCGTAAACATCAAAACATCTACTTTATTATTACCAACAAAAAGAAAAAAAAAAAGAGTAAACTAATAGTCTTTTAACTCTTTATCTAGTAAAAGTGACAAAAATAGAAACACCAAATCACCAAAGACATCAACTTTGAAATAAATTTCAAACCTTTATTTAATTTTCCTCAAATGAGATCTTGTCTAGTTGTGTACACATGCCATTGAGTTCCTAGATCACCGTTCATATAATAATCACATACAATACATACATACATCATCATTTAATCAATAATAATCAATATATCCTATTATTATTCTTCCGAATCTTGATTTCTTCAAGCTGTCACTCATCGTCTTTATTCATAAACATTAAACTTAACACACCCCATCTTTTCATTTTCTTGAATTCTCCTTCACTGGGTCTGCTCCCAATCCATCTTTCTTTAAAATTACTCAATACCCTTTTGTGATATTGAGTTGAAGATTGAATTGGGATCATCATGGCCACTGAGAAGAAGACTTCACCTGTGTCTGATGTGGGAGCATGGGCCATGAATGTTGTGAGTTCTGTTGGGATTATTATGGCTAACAAACAACTTATGTCTGCTAATGGGTACTCGTTTACCTTTGGTTAGTCACTTGTTGCTCAGATCTTGTTTCTTGTTATGTTAATTTGTTCATTTGGTGATGTGGGTAGATCTTGAATTTTATGAATTTGTGTTTTTTTTTTTTTTTGGTTATATGGGATTTGATAGATTTAAGTTTTTTTTAGTAGTCTTGTTGATCTGGGATTTGATAAATAAATTTATTTTTCTTTGTGATCTTGTTGATCTGGTGATTTGATTGGTCAGCTTTGGTTGATTGGGTTAATTGTTTGCTTACAGTTTATGAGTTGTAATGAGTTTTTTTTTTTTTTTTTTTTTTTTTTTAATAGTGGCTACATTGTGTTAATTATGCTAGAAGTGTTTAAAATTATGTTGTATAGATCTTGAATTTGGTAGATGATATCTTAATTGAATTCAAGTGCTTGTACTTTGTACTTGGATTTGTTGTCAAGATTTGGTAACTTTTAATTTAATAATGGTTTTGGTGCAATGTTGCTTTTTTCAGCGACGACGTTGACTGGATTCCACTTTGCGGTAACTGCGTTCGTGGGATTTGTGTCGAACTCAACGGGATACACTGCAGCTAAGCATGTGCCTTTGTGGGAACTTCTTTGGTTTTCGATTGTTGCAAATATGTCGATTACAGGGATGAACCTTAGTCTCATGCTGAATTCGGTTGGATTTTACCAGGTATGGAGTTGTAAATTTCTTTGCATACATGCTTTTGAATAAAAATACAATTTTATGATATATGTTGCATCCTTGAGACCTTCAAGGGGCGGTGCAGTGGTAAGCGTTTGATTCCTCTTAGTAGAGGTATCGGAGTCGGATAGGTCTCACTTATGTTGTTTTTTTCAATGGTGTAGATTTCGAAACTCAGCATGATTCCAGTGGTTTGTGTGATGGAATGGATTCTCCATAGCAAGCGGTATTCAAAGGAAGTCAAAGCTTCTGTTGTGGTTGTGGTTATAGGCGTTGGTGTTTGCACTGTGACTGACGTTAAAGTCAATGCCAAAGGTTTTATATGCGCGTGTGTAGCGGTGCTAGCAACATCGTTGCAACAAATTGTGAGTACACCGGTCATGGGTGTTAACTAATCCTTAACGCATGCAAATCTTTATTCATGATTTTCATTCCATCGTGCAGTCTATCGGGTCCTTGCAGAAGAAATACTCGATTGGAGCTTTTGAGTTGTTGAGTAAAACCGCTCCTATTCAGGCTCTCTCACTTCTTGTATTGGGTCCTTTCATTGATTATTATCTAAGCGGAAGACTAATTTCAGATTACATGAAAACCATATCTTCTGGTGCAATCGTAAGCAAAACATGTTCGGTTTTCTTTCTTGTTTTTGGTAAACCATTAATCTAATTTCAATCTCATCATTTACAGATTTTCATTCTGATTTCATGCTCATTGGCGGTTTTCTGCAACATTAGCCAATACCTCTGCATTGGACGGTTTTCAGCCGTTTCCTTTCAAGTTTTGGGTCACATGAAAACCGTAGCCGTGTTGACCTTAGGGTGGCTGTTGTTTGACTCCGAGTTGACATTCAAGAACATTGCGGGAATGCTTGTTGCAGTCGCGGGTATGGTGATCTATAGTTGGGCAGTTGAAATCGAAAAGGCGGCTAACAAAAGCATACCTATTTCCAAGCACAGTTTGACTGAGGAAGAGTTGACTTTGTTGAAAGATGGATTGGAGAAAGGTCCAATTAAGGACCCAGCTGAGTTTGGGGAATCTAAATAGAAAGATTCCAAATATGCATTTGGTTAATTGGTTCATTGTTCTTCCAAATTGGAATCTATAGTTTTGCTTCTTTGTTAATGTGTTTTTGTATGTTTTTAAATGTGGTTTTGTTAATTGTTCTTCCATAGTTTTATGTAGCTTTTAAGCTCATTTGTTTATGCAGTTATAGAAATTGTTGTGTCCAATCATTAGATTTATTAATATCAATGAGTTGATTCTGTTTTTTGCTTCTTTTGTTCGGTCTGGTTTTCGGCTTTGTTTTCTCTTTGCAGTATTTTTAGTTCTGGTTTGGTCCAATCTGGTATTGTTTTAACCCCCAGAAACACTCGAAATGCTAATGCCTAAGTTTGCGTCATCCTGACACGATTTATAATGGATTAAACGGTTTGTGTTTATGTCAACTGGTAAAAATCGTGTTATGTGTGGGTTATTAATACACCAAAGAGGCAACATCAAGAAAGCCATTGTGTATCCACCACCAAATTAAGATAAGTTTAACCAAATGAAAATTGAAAGGTGTTGGACTCTTGGCTTTATAGCAAATCATCAAGTTCAATTGTTTTTATACAACATTGTATAGAAACAAACATACAAACAGTTTCATCAAATCAAATACAAAATCCCATGACAAAATATGGGTGTATGAGAAATAAAAGAAAAAGAATATGTCTAAAGGCCACCTTCAGAGTAAAGTCCTGATTCACCACTGATGTTAATGCATATCATGGTGCAGAACTCTGGGTGTATGCTGCCAGCTCAGCCAACTGGTTCTTATCAAGAGTCGAAATAAGTTCCATCGAAATGAATGAATTCAAGATCTCACTATCACATTCTTCATTTTTTATATTTGGTTGAATCTTTTTCGCTTCCGTATCTGCAGCCTGAGCTTCTTGCAGCAAAATATCAGCTTCTTCAATATCACCTAGCTTCATAGCAGCGGATCGTTCAGCTGTTGCAGCACCGGCAAGCAGAATCAGGCGTTGGTATCTGACTGTTTCTAATTCCTTTTCCATTAAGGAGATGTTTTCTTCTTTTTCTTGTAGTTTCTGCACATTTTGGTTGATATCATCTTCTACCTTCTTGAGGGTAGTCATATCTTCCTCTATTTTAAGTTGTAAGGTTTCTTTTTCAGCATACAACGTCTTTGCCTCGTTGGCTATCCGGGCTGCTTCCTTGAAATTTCTTGCAGTAGCGAAGACTCTCTTTTCAGACTCTATCTCTGGGACCCGTTTTTCTATGAAGAGAAGCCTCTGTTTGGAAGATTCGATCGATTGTTGAGTTCCTGATTTTGTTGAAGATAAATCCTAAAACAACAATACAAAAAAAGTTTATAAGATTTGTGTTGCTTTAAAATGGATTTTTAACTAAATAAGCACCAATCATGTTTGTTTTGGTTGGTTGGTTGGTTGGAATGGATGATGCATCATTACACTCCATAATCATGTGTAAAATTTTCATATTACATAAGGAGCACCGAGCATGTGTATCTTTTTATTGATTATATGCTATTTACATTACTTAATAAATTCAGGGATAATATCTACATAGGCCATCAAAGTATTCTAAAGGTTACACTAACCCCATCCAGATATCAATCCTTTTATATCATTTTTGTTTCTATGAAGTTTAGGGCACTCTATTTGCAAATCTGCGAAGGTTTTAAAATGCTGTTTTGAATTTGGGTGGCATTACGGACGGTAACACTTTCAATGCTTGGGTGCTTTGTGGATATATTATTCATAAACATTATTAAATTTTATAAGTACAAATAATGCAAATTAAAAGCTCACTAGACCTCAAAAGAGATAATACTTTCACTTTTGGAAAACAAAAAGAAAAGGTAAAAAAAATTTAAAAAATTGAAAAGGTTTTTGTTACTGAAACATCAATAAATTTACCCACTAAAAATTAACCAAATTGAAAGAAACACATTCCTCATTTCCTCCAGAAATGGTCCATTCCCTCGATAAAACAGCCCATTATTTTCCATTCCAATTTATACCCTTATGCAAGTAAATGGCACGCTATTTCACCATACCAAACCTATGCAAGTAAATGGCATTCTAGTAATTTTAAATTTATACCCTTCAAATCACGAAGCCAAGATTAATCTGATGACTAACCTGAAGAGAAGCTCTTAGAGCAGAGATATCTTGTTTGAGCATTTGGACATCATCAAACAACTTCTGCTCAGTTGTATCTAACCTTAATTTATTTTCCCGTGATTTTGAGATTAATTTTATTAAACTCTTACGCAAGTCTACAACTTCTTGGTACGCACCCGCTTCATCTGCAGAAACCCGTCCAAGCTCCCTGATTTTTAAACCTCTGGCTTCTTCCTGAACGACAAAATCATCAATTTCCTTCTTTTTTCTAGACAATTCATCATTCTCCAATTCCAGTTGAGAGAGGCCCGATTGAACATTTGCCGACTTCAAATCAATGTCTGATAGCGCATCTTGGAAGCTAGAGACAGCACCAGCCATCTTTTTCTCAATCTCTTCGATTTGTGAATTGTTTTCTGATATTTCTGCTTCTTTCTGTTTCACTAAAGCAAGTAATTCCTGTAGTTCGTCTGCTAAAATCTTCTTTCTTTTGTGAAGGAGTTCACTTTTTTGTTTGTCCTCCTTGACTATGTGTTCAATGGAATCATCTAACCTTTTACGTGCTCCTGATAAAACATCTGATTCTATCTCGGCTTCCATCTTTTTCACCTCTAAAGCTTCAGATAATGAAACCCATTTCTCCATTTCTTCTGAAGTTTTAGTTTTGGCATTCGAGATGACAGAATCGGCATTATGATCAGCATCCTAAGAAGATAAACCGTCAGCCCAGATTACTTGAGTTACTAGAATAAAGATGCTAACAAAGGCAAGAACATTAGATACATACTTGGTATTATAAAGCGCGAGGTGCTCCGAAGCAATAAGGTCCCAGGAGCTAAGGCGAGAGACCAAGGGGCACACATAATGTACACGAGGCATAAAGTATTTATATCATATTTTTCATATTTATGATAGGTTCTACATTACATACCCAAAATTTAGATATAAATAACCACTATATCCGATTTAATATATAAATGAACTAAGTGTAAAACCTAAAAGGCAATATGTACAAGTACAACATCCTGATGCACAAAATCCCCCCATTTACAAGAGGCGCTCCCGATGTGTGCACCTCATGCAATTTTGACCTGTGCCAGATGTACACCCTGACCCGTCGCCTCAAGCAGTCAGAAGAGATGAAACTCTTCTTGAGTGCTCCGCGCCTACGCACGCTTTTTAAAACTAATGACACGTACAATAGCATCTGAGGTGTAAATCACTTAAAACTGTCACTTTATTCTCATTATTTTGGCTTGCATCGAAGTATCAAACACATGTAATTCCCAGTTCTATTAGACTTAAACCTACTTCCTACATGTGATAAGTTTGCATTAGCTCCTAGACTTCATATGTGTGTAAAAACTTTACATCTATGAAACTACTAACGCAATGCAGCCACTTAATGAGTCTTTGATGTAACAAGGTATGAAATCCCCAATGCAAATCACACATTCACACTATGTTTAAAATCACTGAACACATAATTTATAGATATTAGATCATAAGCTAGATGATAACTGATAAAGAATTAAAGATAACAAACTCACCACTGCAAATATTTTCAGCAGAGCCGCACATTCCTCTTCAGCAACAATCTGCATCTCCAAAGCCTCCTTCATCTTATCATCGATCGCATCACACTCCGCTCAGCTTCTCTCAACGCAATCAAAAGAACCTCCTTCCTTTTCTCAGCCGCTGCAAGCCCATCACTCACCCTCTCCGCAGTCTCAAAATCCTCAGACTCAACCGCCTCCTCCAACTCCTTCTCCATCTCCTTATACTTCACAGATGCAACATTCAACTCCTCCGCCGCCTTCCTTCTCTTTCTAATAATCTCCTTCCTTTTATCCGACACAATAGCCACCGCTTTCTGTGCATGTTCCAGTTTCTCAGCAACCTGCTTCTTAACCTGCTCATATCTCACCTCTATTAAATCCACTTCTTCTTGTTCTTTATGTTCTGATACTGACTCCACCGTCTCCGAATTAGTAACCGCCTCGGTTACCTCGATCCGTCCTTTCAGATCTTCGGTTTCCACAGCCATTTCTTTCGCTACATCCGATTCAGACCTAATTTCGGCATCCGTAACCATCCGATTCTGCTCTTTTTCTTCTTCTGGTTCAACTTTTGCTTCTGAAACAACCGCAGGCGACGATACGGACGGAGATTGCGGTGGCAGATGCGACCGAACCTGCGAATTATCGACATCGATGGCGGAATCGTGTGATTGAGCAGCTCTACCATATCCAATTCTTAAACCAGCTCTCTTCTTCTTCCTAGTGGATGAAGAAACCTGTGAAGTAAGTGATCTAGTTGAGGTTTGTGGTATTGAGGAAAACGACGTGGTTGAGGCAAAATCAGTAACAGTACTACGTGATGATGTGGATGACGATGACGGTGAAACAGGAGGATCCAAAACGTCGTCGTCTAACGATTGAGGTTGAATTAGGGTTAGATCGGAGAAGAGATTCTCATCCAGAGGCTCAAAGGAAGCTCCAGAAGTTGATGATTGAACAGATTGTTCATTAATTTCACGATGATTGGATAATTCAACAGAATTAACAGAATCATTGTGTTTACTATCATTAATATTATTATTAGTAGTAGTATTAGTATTATTATTATCTAGTGGTAATTGAGAAGATGAAGGATCGAAGAGGACCATACCCTCGAACAAGGAATCCTCAGTATCATCCATCGTAATGCTGGTGACGGTGATCAGGCAAGTGGATATGGACGGTGGTTATACAGGGTGAGGTAAGTTGTTGATTGATTGATTGATGGTTTTAGGTCAAGGAATTGGACTGATTGAATCTGTTATATGATGAAACGAACACAACACTGCGACTCAGACAGACTGTATGTGCAGCTAATGTGGCTGTGGACTATTATTATTGTTATTACCTTTTGATTTTTGAAGCTTAAATGTGCTTCTCATATGAAATGAGTCAAATCCTCCCATTATTTTGACATTTTTTGAGGTTTTTGTTATATCTTAACTTTTAAATTTAACCAAAGTTTTTAACTTTCAAATACTAGGGGAGTTGGATTTAAATACTATGGGTCTGTTTGGCATGAGGTAATAGAATGAATGATGGAATGGAATGGATGAGGTAATGGAATGGACAAAGCAATGAAATTGATCATTACCATTCCATGTCTAGTTTGGTTGCCATATGGGAATGAAACAAAACATTACTTGTGTTGTTGGATAGGTAGGAAAAGACGAAAGAATAAAATCGGTGGTGAACGGCTGTGGTGAGTGGTGGTTAGTGGCGGTGATGGTGGGTGGTGATATGTGGTGGTAGCGGTGGTGGTGGTTGGCGGCTGTGGTGCTGGCGACGATGGAAGGTGGAGGTGGATGGTTGTGATGGTGGGTGGGCGACAATGGTGAGTAGTGGCGGTGATTGGTGGTGTTAGGTGGTGGTGTGTGGCGGTAGCGTGGCGGTGGGTGGCGACGTCGGTGGTGGGTGGTGGCGACAACGGTGGTGGGTGGTGGCAACGGTGGCGATGGGTGGAGGTGGATGGCGGTGATGGTGGGTGGGTGACGATGGTGAGTGGCTAGCGGTGGTCGGTGGAGGTGGCGGCGACGATGGTGGGTGGTAACGGCGGTGGTGGTGGTGGTGGGTGGTGGCGGCGGTGGTTGGTAACGGTGGTGGTGGGTGGTGATGACGGTGGTCGGTGGTGGTTGCAACAGTGGTGGGTGTGACGATGGTGGTGGTGGGTGGGGGGTTATGGTGTTATTAATAAAGAGTGAATGAGGGAAGGAATGGAAAAAAACATGAGGGGGGGGGGTGGATGGAATGGTTTTGAGGGACTGGAATGCATTATGGAATGAGTGATTCCATTACTTTAACCAACCAAACACACTGGTTTTCATTACCTTGTAATGGTCCATTCCATTCCACCTTTTATTCCATCATACCAAACGCTACCTATAATCTTTGCGTCGTTGGACGGTAATAATCTATAGTTAAGAAGTTACCCATAACTGTCTCAATTGTCAAGGTATTTTCTTTTAATGAGTTTTTATTAACTGAGAACTAACTCATTTTAAAATTGAAAGACTTTAAAAGTTATAAAAATCGTTGGTAAGTACTTTTATTTTTATAGAGAGAGAATTATTGGTATTGTTTTAGAGCGGGTGTAGTGGGGCGGTAATTGCAGCGCTAAAATGAATTTAGCACATGTAACACCGCCACAGGGTGGCGCTAAACTCGAAAATGCACCCGGGGCCTTAAAATATTAACGCTCGATCAATGTTGAGCCTTCCAATCAAATTGTGCCACGTATGCTTATGTTTGACTATCTATTTGAAAGGTTAAAAAATTTTAACCATCCCCCAACGTTCAAAAATTAACGGCTCTTTGTTTTACTTTTTTTTTTCAATTTATATATATACAAACCACATTTTATAAAACACAACTACAAACAAACTACATTTACATTTTATAAAACACAACTACAAACATGTTTCCTTACCGTATACCTTTCGATGTCCCGTTTCGCCCGGGCAACCCGAATGCTACGCGCCCAAACACAACCCAACGCCACCCACTGTTAATTAGAGCGATTTAGACCCGAACACAATGGGATACGCACAACTACTAGCCATGCCGGGTCAATGCCTTCAAGGGCCATTAGGGTTTTCATCAAACATGAATGTAAACTACGGCCAAGGTTCTCAAGACGAACCCGAGCTCGGGCCGGAAACTCAACCCAAGCACGTGAACCCGAGGGTTCTCAACCGGGGGGGGGGGGGGAGGCGCTCGCAAAAAAAAAAAAAGAAACTATTGGGCCTCGTCAAAAAAAGAAGTATCAACCTTGGGAGAAAGATGAGGAATTTGCACTAGCGCGTGCTTGGCTCGACATATCGTAGGATCCCGAAGTTGGTTAGTATATTTATTGTGTTTTTAATCGTATTTTATTTAAATATATATATATATATATATATACACACACACATACGTTCATCAGTTTTTTTAATGTAATTTTTATTTAGCAAACTATCAAGACAAGAATGTGTTTTGGGCGAGAATTTGAGATACTTTTTTTAAAGCCATGGGTCGAGGGGAATATCGGGACAACGATTCGATATCAGGAAAGTGGACCAATATAAATAATAGATGTCATGCTTTTGCGACAGTTTACCAACGTTGTAGCGACAATAGGGGTAGTGGGGAAGGTGATGATGGTGTGTTAGCGAGAGCATTGGAGGAATTCAACTCAACCCGTGGGACATTCACATATTTAAGGTGTTAGGAGATGTTGAGAAAAAGTCCTAGGTGGGGACCGGTATCGGTCATGGGGTCCGGTATTAGGTGCAAAGGAAGCAAAGCAAAACGAAGAAAAACCTCATCGTGGCGAGATCCCGATACACCCACCTCTGATGCTCGCTATGTCAACTTAGATGATCCTATTAATGTCGAAGACGAGCAGTTGGAGGAGGAGGATATGCCTCGACCACCTAGTAGAAGAGTGAGAAAAGGTGGAAAGACCGAGTCGTCTTCGGGGGGTGGTGAACTGAAAGAAGATTTTGAATAAATGAATCGACGACTTCAAGATATTCCGTCCGTTAGAAAAGTACAAGCGAACAGCCACTCCCGTCGCGCCACGTGGCTCCATAAAAGGTCGTACACTCTTTCTCTCACATCAGCATTAATCACTTTCCTAAATACTAATTTATTAGACCGGAAGTGAAGGAACCCCTTAACTCGAGCCCAGGCCCATGATGGGTTAAGGCTAGTGATGTTTGGCCCATGCATGTCCTATAAAGAGCACTACCCCCTCTTTGTATGGACATGTCATATTACACTAAGTAGACCAACACCATTTTTTGTTTCTGTACGTTAAAATCGTTTTCGATCTCATAGCAGTCGCCTCTCTTCGTACGACCACCTTTTCTTTCTTTCTTTCTTTCTTTCTTGCTTGTAGGTTGGTTAGAAGCCACGAGTGTATGCAAAGGATTATACCCTACACTAACCACAAGTAATCACCATAAACCAAATGACAAACTCAAACAAGTATGGTGATGTTCGGTTCCAAGGTGTTGTGTGGTTCGTTTGCTAAAGTGAGTGGATTTTAGAAAAGCAATCAAATAGAAAAACTAGGGTTAAGTCGACACAAAATCTTATTAACCATATAAGGAGTTGAGATGATAACCTAGAACAATTACATAAGGCTGGGTGGTGTGGAGATGCCCCAACCCCCTGTCCCACACCTTTTGTTCATGTCTCAGTCTCAAACACCGCCCCCCTTATGTGTCTCTGTCTCTCCCGTCTTCACAGAGACATATGGGACGAGCCAATAAGGTTGCATATTCTTGTTGTCTTGGACATGGCACACCACCCCCCACCCATGTCTCCCTCTTATTTATTATTAATTAAATACTAATAAATGCAAGAGACATTAACCTTGTGGTGTCTCCACACCCTTGCGATGTCTCAAAAATGAGAACATGGGTCTCGTCCTAGATGACATTGAGACATGTCTTTTTCATGTCTCCACACCATTAGCCTAAACCAATCCATAATCCTAAACTCCTATCCTCCTTATAACATGCGTTTAACTTGTTAGGCCCTTACTAACTCTTGAACTAGGCTGCTTGGTTGGGCTCATGTGGTGTTATAGATATCAACTAGGCATGGACCAATAGTGTTCCCTAAAGAAAAACAAAACATAATCAAACCATAGGTTATTGGTTTGATCAACAATTTTTTTTCCTTTTTTTATGATTCGGTTAATTGTTTTTTCTCACCTATAAAAATGTTAGAATTTCGAGTTGGGTATGTTCGTTTATAAACCCAAAATGAAGAAGTGGGATTAACAGAAAGGTTTTCTTTTTAATTAAATTTCAATCTTCCAAGAACACACATTTGTTTGCTTTTTTGTGCTCAATTATTAGAACCAACTCTCAATCTTGATAAGGAAATTTCAATAAGTTTCAATCTTTTAAGAACACACATTTGGATCGTGTTTCTTCAGTTATATATTCCGAGTTCGTTTACTTGAGTTCGACTTAATAAATTAGACTCATTTGTGATCTTATTTACACTTGTGAGAGCATGTGAAATTATTTAACCATGTGCATTGAACTTGCAAGGTATCATTAAAAAAACCACAAATGACCCGTTTTGTGGTATGGGCCGGTAGATTC
This sequence comes from Ambrosia x helenae, assembly GCA_030844895.1. Taxonomy (NCBI): domain Eukaryota; kingdom Viridiplantae; phylum Streptophyta; class Magnoliopsida; order Asterales; family Asteraceae; genus Ambrosia; species Ambrosia x helenae. The sequence continues at coordinate 21,986 of JAUTDX010003001.1, forward strand.
ATTCATTATAAAAATATAGGCGGATCAAAGTGGGCCAAGGGGCGGTGATAACTTGTCAAGTGGTGGTTTCTATTTTTGGGTGGCGGCGCAGCTTATTGCCCGCCTGCCCGCTATCTTGATGTAATTTTCTTAGTCATGAAATAAGAAATTGCATTCTTTATTAAAAAAAATGATGATATACACATGTACCTGTAACACCCCGAAAATCCGTTTCATGTAGTTACGCTAATGTGCGTGTTTTATGGACAATGAAACGATCAAAGATAAATAAATATTGAAACGAACGTTTTTGTTGGTACATATAATGACGCTTAGACGACTAAACGAGGGAAATGGTACATATATCTTGAAATAACCCCGTTAGTTACGTTAGTGAAATGCTTATGTAGTAAAATTATAAACCTAACAAGGTTAGGTTAGTTAATAATGGTGGAAATCAAGTTGAGGGGCTAGATTTGTCAAGTGACTAAACTTGGCTTGATAAAAAAAAATATCTATATATATATATAAAAGAAAAGACCTTTGCTGACGTGGCGTGCAATGGAGGCCTCAACCTTATGCCACGTGGCATCATAATGGAGAGTTTTTGGTGTTTTTAAATTGTTTCCTTTTTTAATTAAATTGAGTTATTTTAGGAAAAAAGAATTTAAAAATAAATTTAAAATTTTCTCTCTCATATTTCCTCCCATAACTTTTAAACGTTTATATCTTTTATATACGGGATTTTTTAAAGAAAAAAATTACACCAAATTAACGAGCGTTTTATTATCTTTCCAACGAGTACCATAGTGCTATATAAAAAACAGAGAAAAAATCGACTATTTTTTGTGGGGTTTCGTTCATACAGGAAAAAAACACACAAAGTGTTCATGTTATCACGTAAAATTAGATTTTGTGGGGAATATGAGTTATTACTGATTAGAATACTATAAACATGCAATGATTGGAAGATTTTGTGAGCAGTCGATGAACTCGCATTGTGTCGAATACTGGTTAGAGTTTTGAGTTGTGTTATCGGTTTTTGAAGTGTTGTCAGTTATTACTGATTAGAATACTGTGAACATGCAATGATTGGAAGATTTTGTGGTTAGTTAACTTGTACCGTTTGTAATAGGTTAAGCATATATGCCCATTGAGAGTGCCACGTGGCTTTGGTTTATTATATGTATAGATTTCAACCCCGGGACACTTCCGGGATAAAAGCTAGTAATACATATGTGTGTGTGTGTTACGATTTCTTCATCAGGAGATGAAGAACACACACAACCCAAATTCAACAAATCAATAAATTGGACCAAGAAATCATGGAATCATTTGATGCATGAACAAATTCTACGTCATAATTGGTGTTCTCAAGCAAGAGGTATGTGAAAACTTCTTAGATTCAAGAATCTAAGTTTTTAGTATGTTGTGTATTATGAAATTGATGATGATTTTGTGAAAGAATCACGAAATTGATGATGTTATACGAGTATATAGTGAATAACTACTTCAATTTCACCTAAATAACCCTTATTAGTGAAAGATTTGGGGTTTTGTGTTGGTGGGTATGAAGAAATCCGAAAATTTGATGGTATACATGGGTTGTATTGGTAAGTGGTGTTAAATGCTTTAATCCATGTTACTTGAGATTAATTGATGATAATAATCACTAGGATGCTTAGCCTTGGTGAAAAACCTAGTGAAAACTACAAGTTGTAAAGGTTTAAGGACCATCTTAACATGTTAAAGAATCATGTGTTAAATTGATGCACATTAAGTGTTTGATGAAATGCTTAACTCAATGGTTAAAAAAAAAAAACCATTTTTGTGATTGAGCATAGTTAACTTAGTAATTGGTAAACTCCAAATAAGTAATTGACATGAATTGAGGTACCAAATGATGTCTCATATGTTCCTTATTCTTAGTTTAAGTTATGGACATGATTAGAGACTTTAAGAAGAGTTATTAGTTCACAATCACAAGGATTAACAATGCTGATTGAAAAATATAGTTGATGCGCAGCAGTTTTGTAAAAAAAATCATATAAAATCATAGACATGGCCTGTGAGGTTGAGCCTTATATGCTCGAAAAGGTATTTGGATAATCTACGTTTTATATTTGAACATGTTTGCATAATTCTGATGTTAAACGGGTCAAAACAGTGTCCAAAGTCAGCGGAACTGTTTTGACAGCAAGCTGTTTGGAAGTGTTTCAACTTCTGAGCTGATCTTGCGAACATCATAACTAATTCTAGGAAGCTCGGATTGAGCTGATTCTTTTTGCATATGAAAATATAACGAGTCTCGCTTCCATAGAATTATAGACCATACAAAAATATGGTCGGTAAGTGGATGAAATAACCCGATGAAATCTGATGCGCAGAAAATTGCTGCACATTTATAATGTAATCTTAATAAGAAAAGGTGTAAGAATGTACACGCTTGTATTAGTCTTGGAGTACGGATTGTGGGGAAAGAATAGCATATTATGTGGCATTCAAAAGTGTCTAAAAACACTTACCAACTAGTTCATGCAAGCATTTTCATTAACGGGTCAAACGGGTAGTATATGGAAAGACTTATTGAATAGAACTAGTTGTTGAATGTATTGATGTCATGTTTGAATGATGTAGAATGAGTACTAATGTTTGAATAGGTAAGTTCCAAATTAGTATTCTAACACGGCATGTTGACTTGAAAGTAAGCTAGGTACAAGAAGCTTATAAGTCAACGGGTCAAGTGGATATGATCTCGAGCTAGGTAAAAAGCTTGGAACTATAAGTCAAAAGCGTATAAGGTGAAAACACTCCTACGGGCAAAGGTAAGTGACCTATGATGCAAACTCTTGGTTTAGTAATTGTATGTTTATGTATAAATATAGAATTGGAACAAGTATGAAATGGTAATTCATAATAAGTTAAGCGAATTGACGTTGTTGGTGAATGAGTATAGTTCACCATACAACAATAAAAGTAATTGGGATAAATGGGCAACAAAGATAAAATGAAGTCAAGGTATTTAAGCATGAAACAAACCCAAGATTGGCAAATATGGTATAAGAATGAATGGTAAAATGTACGGATTGATGTGTGTGAATATATATAGATGGATACATTTAATCATGGGTGTGGCTATTTAGATTGAATTGTATAGTTATGCAAGGTCACATAAATGGTAAACCGTTTGGTAAGTGGAGTTATCACGCGTTGGATGATTATGTAATAGAATGTGTGCATAGGTGCTTATGCCCGGATATGTGTGAAAGCGTTTTGTATGTAAAGGTTGGTCGTTATGTGTAGATTGAGTATAGGTTCGGAAACGTCACGTTGTCCTAGAGGATACATGAAGAAAGTATAGTATGACGGGTCAAGATAACTTGTACATGGGATCTGTACGTGCTTGTGTATTGTAGTGTTATTAATCTTTCGTTATGAGGATGGTAATAAATATGCAGGTATGTAAGTATGAATGCATGGAAATTGAAGGGTAGGATCTGGAGATCGGATCCAAACTTGCAAAAAGGCGTTTTGACATGATCATTGAGTATTAATGATATTATTTCCATATTGTGAATATTTGCATGAAGTCACTTAATGAAATAACAAAATGGTTATGTGGTGGTTGCAGGTTGTCTAGTCTAGCTCACAAAGCAAGAAATGGTTAGAGGTCGAGTGAGGACGCGGATTGTACGGGGTCGCGGTCATGGTCGCGGTCACGGTCACGGTCACATAACTTAATATAGATGAGTTTCGTTGAATGCAATAAGAAACAATTGGAGATGTAATACCTAAATTACTTAGTAGGATCGGTTTATAAACATACAATGTTGTTTTTAAAGAAATGAATTTTTCGGTTGGCATTTCCGCTGCGAATTTTCTATATTACAGATTAGGGTGTTACAAGTTGGTATCAGAGCCCGGGGTTGAGTGAAACCGAGTACAGGAAGGTAAGTACTTGAACTCAAACCCATGTGCTCTTGAGATTAGTGACTCGTACAATCTAAGACTCGATCATGACTTGAAGGTAGATTTTATTAATAATTCATGTGATACAACATAACTAATTTAGTTGTTTTGTTAAGGTGAGCTATAGTGGATGATGATGATGATGATGAAGAGGCCTCTAGGTCGCGGTCCAAGGTAGACCCCGGAACATGTGGAACAGATGGAAAGGTCATCTATCAGATGGTGACGGAGATAAATTCCTACTTCAGAAATGTGAAAGAAGAAGGAAGTCGCAAATCAAACGTGGAACGTACATGAAGACATATTATACACATTGGAAGGAATGCGTGAAAGGTATGATTTATTAGTTTAGTAAGTAGTAAGTAGAATGTAGATGTAATGAAGTTGAGAATATGAATTTGGATAAAAGTATGACAGTAGGGAGGGTAGATATCCAAGTGAAATACAACCCAATAAGTTGTCTAAGGGTGGGCAAAGAAATAAGGCATGAGTTAAAATTCATCTTTCTCATAATGTGATGTAGTAATTTATGGGACGCCATGTGTACGGTAGGATTTACTAATACACTGGCCATGTATTAGCCCCTACCACACATATGGATTCTTATATATTGACCAAATCACATATGGGATGAGAAAGAATGGTAAGTGGGTATGGTAGAACCGTTGTAGCATACCTTTATTGATAATTGGATGATAAATGAATCATTAAAAGATGCAAATTCAATTGATAAGACATTGACTTTGTGGCAAGATGCACGAGTCAAGGTGTGGAAATTGACTTTGTGGCAAGATGCATGAGTCAAGGTGTGGAAATTGACTTTGTGGCAAGATGCACGAGTCAAAATGTGGAAATTGACTTTGTGGCAAGACGCATAAGTCAAAGTGTGGGAATTGACTTTGTGGCAAGACGCACAAGTCAAAGTGTGAGAATTGACTTTGTGGCAAGACGCACAAGTCAACATGTGGAAATTGACTTTGTGGCAAGTTGCACAAGTTAAAAGTGTGGGAAATGACTTCGTGGGATGATGCACAAGTCAAAAGGGGTAGATAATTCACTTTTTAGCAAGAAGCATGTATACACGTGGGACCGTGAGAATCATCACAGGTATGCCTAGCAGATTGGGAAGGTAGAATAACCCACATGATGTGTCAAATTGGTAGAAAAATTGTAGAAATGTAGAATAATTCTTGAAACAGATTGAGATGTCCATATGTGAGCATGGATCAAACATGTGTTGAATGAATGGTTCGAGTTAGTAGATAAGTATCGCCCAAATATGTGTTAAATTCAAATGCTTGAAAATATATGTAAGTACGACTCAAATATGCATGAATGAGAGGTAGAATACATATTTTATGTAGTGTCAGGCGGGGATGAAGAAGAAAATTGGATTTCTGTCTCTGATAATGAAAAATTTAAAAGTTGTAAGTATGTAGTTAATAATTTCGTTGGGATACACGTGTTGTGCGACCAACGAAATGAATAAATAGGTATTATACCTATAGTTTTTATGGACGTGGGAAGAAATACACAGTAACTAACGATAGAAACAAATTGTGGAAAGATACTTAAGAATGGATTAATGGTTTGACTAAAAAAAGGGTTGATTGGTAAGAGTAACACATGTATTAATAAGATTGCATGAAATGCTTATTGCATGAAATAAACATAATCAATTATCAACCAAGAGTTGTTGGTGTGACAAGTAAACATAAATATGTGGCTAAGAATCGTATGAATAACTTAATTTGACAAGGAAATAAATATTTTCTTTTGCAAGAAATGAATGAATACTGTTTTCATAAGCTTTCCTAGATTAAAAAGGAAGTATAAAGCATACTTCCAACTGCCATTAGAAAGATTATAAAGGATTGATGGTCAAATGTCATTAATTAGTAAGAAGTGACAATTTGAAAGGTCAAACTGCTGAAAGGTTTGTGAAAGTAACAAATAAAATGTAAGGATCTGTTGTAAGAATGTTAAATGTGTAACATGGTTTTGTATGTAAATGGGAATTTTATGAAAGAATTATAGATAGATAGAACTTGAATGTGAAAGGAACCTTCCATGGACTATTGAAAGTCTCCTATATGACTAACTGTTGATTTTGTAGATATGAATAATCTAACTCTTGATATGATGAAACCAATAGAATTGGTGAAAGGATGACTACGAGTTGGAACTAGTCATGTGAATGATTTAGACCAAGACAAGTATGGCATCAACATTGGATAGAAGCGGACATATTCGGCTTACATATTGTTGGCTAACGCCATGAAAGCAAGGTTAGTAAAATGCTTACCATATGATTATTAGATAGAAAGAATTAAATTGAACAGTACCTCCATACGAATAGTGATAGTTCAAGTATGACGTAGTATGGAATGTTTGACTTTTGAAGGTCAAAAAAAAATATGAATGACTTTCATCCCCTACTTGATATCATTGAGAAATATGCATGTGTACGAATTGTTAGTAGTGCATGAAACGAATTAAGAAACAAATTGGCATGAATGAAACGACTTGAAATTTCACCCTAACGGGTTTGCATGGTAAATTAATTGTATTGGGTATAGAATGAGGTTTAACATTTGAATTAGTATGAATTAGTAGGAAAGAGATAGTAACTATGTTATGATAAGGATACCATGTCTGAATGTTTGCGTAATACGTATGTATATAGGCTAACTATTTATGTTTAGAAAGCACTTAGAAGGTAGTTATCAGGATTGAGTCAATATTGAACGGTGTTCAAATAAGGATTGAATTGAACTTTTTGGGAGTAGTGCCAAGAAATGTGAAATAAAGGTTTCGAGGGCGAAACCCTTTTAAGGGGGATAGAGTTGTAACACCCCGAAAATCCGTTTCATGTAGTTACGCTAATGTGCGTGTTTTATGGACAATGAAACGATCAAAGATAAATAAATATTGAAACGAACGTTTTTGTTGGTACATATAATGACGCTTAGACGACTAAACGAGGGAAATGGTACATATATCTTGAAATAACCCCGTTAGTTACGTTAGTGAAATGCTTATGTAGTAAAATTATAAACCTAACAAGGTTAGGTTAGTTAATAATGGTGGAAATCAAGTTGAGGGGCTAGATTTGTCAAGTGACTAAACTTGGCTTGATAAAAAAAAATATAATACATATGTGTGTGTGTGTTACGATTTCTTCATCAGGAGATGAAGAACACACACAACCCAAATTCAACAAATCAATAAATTGGACCAAGAAATCATGGAATCATTTGATGCATGAACAAATTCTACGTCATAATTGGTGTTCTCAAGCAAGAGGTATGTGAAAACTTCTTAGATTCAAGAATCTAAGTTTTTAGTATGTTGTGTATTATGAAATTGATGATGATTTTGTGAAAGAATCACGAAATTGATGATGTTATACGAGTATATAGTGAATAACTACTTCAATTTCACCTAAATAACCCTTATTAGTGAAAGATTTGGGGTTTTGTGTTGGTGGGTATGAAGAAATCCGAAAATTTGATGGTATACATGGGTTGTATTGGTAAGTGGTGTTAAATGCTTTAATCCATGTTACTTGAGATTAATTGATGATAATAATCACTAGGATGCTTAGCCTTGGTGAAAAACCTAGTGAAAACTACAAGTTGTAAAGGTTTAAGGACCATCTTAACATGTTAAAGAATCATGTGTTAAATTGATGCACATTAAGTGTTTGATGAAATGCTTAACTCAATGGTTAAAAAAAAAAAACCATTTTTGTGATTGAGCATAGTTAACTTAGTAATTGGTAAACTCCAAATAAGTAATTGACATGAATTGAGGTACCAAATGATGTCTCATATGTTCCTTATTCTTAGTTTAAGTTATGGACATGATTAGAGACTTTAAGAAGAGTTATTAGTTCACAATCACAAGGATTAACAATGCTGATTGAAAAATATAGTTGATGCGCAGCAGTTTTGTAAAAAAAATCATATAAAATCATAGACATGGCCTGTGAGGTTGAGCCTTATATGCTCGAAAAGGTATTTGGATAATCTACGTTTTATATTTGAACATGTTTGCATAATTCTGATGTTAAACGGGTCAAAACAGTGTCCAAAGTCAGCGGAACTGTTTTGACAGCAAGCTGTTTGGAAGTGTTTCAACTTCTGAGCTGATCTTGCGAACATCATAACTAATTCTAGGAAGCTCGGATTGAGCTGATTCTTTTTGCATATGAAAATATAACGAGTCTCGCTTCCATAGAATTATAGACCATACAAAAATATGGTCGGTAAGTGGATGAAATAACCCGATGAAATCTGATGCGCAGAAAATTGCTGCACATTTATAATGTAATCTTTAATAAGAAAAGGTGTAAGAATGTACACGCTTGTATTAGTCTTGGAGTACGGATTGTGGGGAAAGAATAGCATATTATGTGGCATTCAAAAGTGTCTAAAAACACTTACCAACTAGTTCATGCAAGCATTTTCATTAACGGGTCAAACGGGTAGTATATGGAAAGACTTATTGAATAGAACTAGTTGTTGAATGTATTGATGTCATGTTTGAATGATGTAGAATGAGTACTAATGTTTGAATAGGTAAGTTCCAAATTAGTATTCTAACACGGCATGTTGACTTGAAAGTAAGCTAGGTACAAGAAGCTTATAAGTCAACGGGTCAAGTGGATATGATCTCGAGCTAGGTAAAAAGCTTGGAACTATAAGTCAAAAGCGTATAAGGTGAAAACACTCCTACGGGCAAAGGTAAGTGACCTATGATGCAAACTCTTGGTTTAGTAATTGTATGTTTATGTATAAATATAGAATTGGAACAAGTATGAAATGGTAATTCATAATAAGTTAAGCGAATTGACGTTGTTGGTGAATGAGTATAGTTCACCATACAACAATAAAAGTAATTGGGATAAATGGGCAACAAAGATAAAATGAAGTCAAGGTATTTAAGCATGAAACAAACCCAAGATTGGCAAATATGGTATAAGAATGAATGGTAAAATGTACGGATTGATGTGTGTGAATATATATAGATGGATACATTTAATCATGGGTGTGGCTATTTAGATTGAATTGTATAGTTATGCAAGGTCACATAAATGGTAAACCGTTTGGTAAGTGGAGTTATCACGCGTTGGATGATTATGTAATAGAATGTGTGCATAGGTGCTTATGCCCGGATATGTGTGAAAGCGTTTTGTATGTAAAGGTTGGTCGTTATGTGTAGATTGAGTATAGGTTCGGAAACGTCACGTTGTCCTAGAGGATACATGAAGAAAGTATAGTATGACGGGTCAAGATAACTTGTACATGGGATCTGTACGTGCTTGTGTATTGTAGTGTTATTAATCTTTCGTTATGAGGATGGTAATAAATATGCAGGTATGTAAGTATGAATGCATGGAAATTGAAGGGTAGGATCTGGAGATCGGATCCAAACTTGCAAAAAGGCGTTTTGACATGATCATTGAGTATTAATGATATTATTTCCATATTGTGAATATTTGCATGAAGTCACTTAATGAAATAACAAAATGGTTATGTGGTGGTTGCAGGTTGTCTAGTCTAGCTCACAAAGCAAGAAATGGTTAGAGGTCGAGTGAGGACGCGGATTGTACGGGGTCGCGGTCATGGTCGCGGTCACGGTCACGGTCACATAACTTAATATAGATGAGTTTCGTTGAATGCAATAAGAAACAATTGGAGATGTAATACCTAAATTACTTAGTAGGATCGGTTTATAAACATACAATGTTGTTTTTAAAGAAATGAATTTTTCGGTTGGCATTTCCGCTGCGAATTTTCTATATTACAGATTAGGGTGTTACAGTACCCGGACTCATCCATTGACTCAGGGCAATGTACGTCAGCACCTATGAATGAAATAACTGCAAATGGCAAATAAAAGGTTTTGTGGGCCCGCTGCGCCACGTAGGACATGACATGCCATGCTAGGTACGATGAGACAAAAAGGACAATGTGAAAGGGACGTCTGACCAATAAGATTGGAGGACGCCCTGTTCCACGTCTGACCAATAACTAATAGGAGGACAACGCACGCCCAACCCTGAATTCTATAACGATCAGCAGAGATTCGGACCACACAGTGTGAGCTGGCAACCATGATCATCCAATCAGCACGAGGAGATTCACCTATAAATACCTCTTTCTCTCATAAGAGAAGGGTGGGCTCTTTACATAATCAAATTACATACGCACACTCGTGCTTGTTGGCAGAAACCTCCTATTAAAGTATTAAACATTGTCTAATTGTAGTAATTCATTATCACACTTTTAACCTCAAAATATTATTATTAAAATTATCGTTCGCCTATATGTTTGTTATAATTAAACTAGTGTTTCTTCAACACCATAGTTAAATCATAATTTTTACTAAGCCATGTTAAGTAATAACATAATTTTATAAGAAAATATATATAAATTTACTTGATATATACATTTACACTTGACTACTTGAGTTTATTCTACATGCATAGCTTCTTTTATTTTTTAAAAAGTTAACCAAGTAAAAGGTAAAGTTACGATGAAAATACTTTACAACTATGTCGTATAAATTAAACTTATGTGTAAATTCAATAGCTTGCGTGACATTAGTTTCTATAGTATTGAATTCAATAAACAGGTAGAAATATATGATTCTCTAACGAAATTATTTATTTCAAATATTATTACTGATATTAGAACTATAAGTTTAAAGTAAAAAAAGAAGATAAGTTTAGATAAGGGATGAGTGGCCTGCCTGAAAATGTGTAATCCTACGTTTCTTTTATGGTTAAACTTTAACTTTTACACATGTATTTTAATCCTAACTCACTAAGCAACACATGCATAATCACTTTAAAACTATCTTTTACTTTTCAAACCATAATGCTAATAGTTGTAATTTGAGTGATGAAACTTTTAGTGATATAGCTGTAAAAAAAATTAATGTTAAACTCAGACGGTGAATTGATTATGTAGACATGGTTTACTTTAACTTCAATTAACCCGGCCTATGTAAGGTACATTGATCGCCTTATTCTTAATTAAGTTAACTAAGGTGTGTTGGACACGATGAGGTACATTGATCACCAGGCCTATGTAAACTACACGAAAAACGCATTTTACAAAATGGGTGTTGACCCAACGTTGGCCAACGTTGAATGTGGATTAGCCTGATGTTACTCCATCGATATTGGCCATAAGTTCACTATGTTCAACGTTGCCAACACTCCTCCAACTTGACCGAGCAATGACATTTTCCTACTTTCCTATTCTACAATGGACACCAACTCTTCTTGTATCCCACTTGTTGTTCAACATTTTCATGTACCACTAGTCATAAAATTATGCTCAAAATAATATGTTTCACATGATTTTCACTGATATTCATCATGAATAATACAAATTTGAAACACAACATAATTAATCCAAATCAACGCGCAACCTAGACGATAACATATATGTGTGAAATACTAGTACATAGTTCAACACCTTTTTGTATGATTTTTAAGCAATAATTATAAACCACATAATCAACTTATGTCTTTAAGCTAGATGAATATCAACTACATAGACAGAACAATGTGCGTTAATGTAGGATTTAAACAAAAGTAAATGAGTACCAAGTGAAATATCTAGTTTAACCAAATTTGTTTTGTCTAAATTACCATGAAATTCACAAGTGAAATATATTGAAAAAGGTATAATTAAGTTGCAAAATTGCTTTAAAACACCTAGGAATGCGTGGCAAATTGAGTTGAAAAAGGAATCAATTTTGGCTTTGAGTGTGACTCTTGTCCAAGGGTTGAAGACTTGAAGGGACCATCGATGGAGACTGCAATTTAAAGTTGCTTTAAAAATTATATAAATAAGGTGTTTTTGTAATTGAAAGCTTTAAATTCTTCTACCCAATTTTACAAAACAGCTTTATACTTGAAATACATAAAAATATTTCTTTTTAAGTTATCTATTTCTAAAACATTTGTTATGCATCATAATATAGGATCCAAAATGTTGTGAATACAATTTAGTAGCAAATTTATTCACAAGATATATACAATATAAGGCTGGGGGTGTGGTGCCCCAACACCGCCTCACTTCCGTAAAAAACAGGGTGCCAATTGTTACCAACGCCGAGCCTTTAACGAGCATTAAAGGGTTTGAATGTGTGGGAGACCCAATTCAACCGTTGGGTAATGAGTTATCTTCTTCCCCATCTATGAACCCTAAAACCGGCCACTTATAAATCCGTAAAACTCTTGTTCAATTCTAGCGGTTAACCCTCAAGGCAATATGGCTTTTGTTCGGAAAGAAGAGACGAGTAGAATGATAAAACTATTAGCTCGAATGGTGCTCGTCGTCGAAGGAGTTGGTCGGAGAGCAGTGTCACATCCGAGGAGTAGGTGCACATGAAACTCGTTTGTTTTCTTTAGATACAAAAAATAATAAAAAATTAAAAATACCCAATGATAATTAGAGAGTCTTTATTCCACACCATGCTAGTTAAGGTGGCTTAAAAGTTTCCTCCGGCTACTTTGCGCTGATATCGCGCAGACATGACGTTTTTAGCCCCAGAGAAGCTAAGCTACCGTCTACACCCCAACTTAAGTGAAATATAATTGAATTACTTTGAATACAATATCATTATCAAGTAGATCATTATGCAAATTATGTCACTACTTTTTCATTATTACTTTGCTTACGATATATAATGTGGTTATATGATCACATAATAGCGTGTATCTCTCTCATGTTCTCATGTTTAATCTCACAAGCATAACATATAAGTTTTTATAATTTTTTTAGTTCTCAACTTAAAGTTGATGATATTATCGTTTTCTTATATTATATTTTCATCTTCTTTCTACAATATAATACAGTATCTTTAGGATTGTGCATGAAGCAACAAATTATGGCAACTTTTATACAAAAAAAAATGTTGTTTGTGTTTTTTTGGTAGTTAATCTGATAATTTTGTAACTATATAGATTACGAGGGGGACGAGTAAAAGTTCATGTAAATAACGAGTGTAGTATGTTGTGACATTTAGAAAAACTAATACACTATCGAGGTTTATAACATAAGATTTATACATGTTTCACTTAACTAACTTAATTTTGAAAGTTTTAAACAATTATAAAAAGAACCTTCTAACTAAAGTTAAGTGTAGAGGAAAAAATAACATTAAATCCACAATTAACTTTTTATTTTTTGTGTTTCACCACGCGAATAGAACTCACACCATTAAGAAACAACACCTTATTACACTCTTTAGTTAGGCTAAAAGCCCTTAAGTGTTAAAATGTTAAGTGATAGAGATAATTAATAATTAAAACCATAACCACAAGAGGTATGAACACAAGATATTTTGGCCAATTTTTAAACCACAACAGGTATGAACACAAGATATTTTTGTCAATTTTTAACTTCTATTAGTAATTAGTGTATTAAATATGATTATAATAACTTTATTATTACAATATTAAATTGTTTTTTAAATAATTTAAATACTTTTTGATGCTTCATCCTATTTTTACCCATTTACTTTTTAATGTTTCTCACTTAACCTGTTAAACATGACCCAAATCAACCCATTTATAAGTAATTTGTTTGAATTGTTGGATCCTTTATTTATAACAAATGACCCAATCAAACATAATTTTTCGTTTGGGTTTTTACTTTCTAATGTTTTATTGTATTTCAAGATTGCTACCAACACTCACATTGTAGCAATGCGTTATCGTTGTGTTAGGTAATCTTATAATTCAAACATCCAAACTAAAATTATTTTAAAAACATAAATTTCCGCTTCATTTTTTATGAGATTATAACGAATGTAAAGATTTCATACAGGTAATAAGATCTCTACACAAACAAAAACCAATACCACAATTGTCTTTGTTGATCTTGCAATCTACTTTTTGATTAAAGCTAATATTGATTGTCAAATAAGTAGCACCAATATTGTAACAAGTAGTCTTTTCCATGAAAAGAAATACATAACCATTACAACAATAATGTAATCCAACAAATCTCTATGAGAAACTAACCTACACATCTAAAGCAAATAGTCACGAATAAGAAAACTAACACACATACTACACAACATACATATATCACAAAAAAAAAAATTAATAAACTAATAAAACACCAATACCACCTCTTAAATTATCGTCACCGCAGTATTACACATGTTTCCTTCATAAACCATTTACTAAGAGGGGACGGGCACTACCCGTGAGTTTTTTTTAACTTCACTAGTTTCAACCAACCCAACACTAACACATTACTTCACAGAATCTGTTTTTTGGACGCAGCATTTCACCGATTATTTATCCATTATCAATGAGAGAGAGAGGGAGAGAGAAAGAGAGATAGAGATAGAGACAAAGAGAGAGAAAAATCATTGTTACCATGTGCTAACTAAAACTAGAAAATGATTCACGGATCCACTATTAGCATTACCGACGACGGTGTTACCGTGCTAATAGTAAGACTAATGGGTATGGGGGGCGGCATAGGGGTGGCATCCACTTGCCGGGCCTCCCTACACCACCCCCCAGGGGCGGCATGGGTGGTGGGGCGGCATGGACGGCATCAATTTGATGTTGAAGCGGGGCCTTCGTTCTTGATAACCGAGATTAATTAAAAAAAAAAAACCAGGTGGCGGCCAGTCCTCATTGCCGGAGCGGCACCACACCCAGTCTAAAGTACTCGTAACAATTTCTGGTTGTGCCTGTCTCCTTATATTACTAAAAAGAGTGGATAATTGGGCACGCGCGTACACTGATCTCCTTTTGAGGCCAAATAAAAACAAACTCTCTTCTTTCCCTTTCTCTTTCTCTTTCTCTTTTTCTCTGCACATCATAAAGCACACAACTATAACAATAACAATGGCGTCCCTTCTTTGATCATTCATATTTCCTTACTCTTTTTCCTCGATTCCCTATTCCTCATTGGGTCCCATCACACTCCTTAACCCATCAAAAGCACCCATCTTCCCCATTTCTTTTATTTCACACTGTAACACACACTCACACACTTAAACATATTACTTGTACGGATCCTTTGTCAAATTACCCTTTAAAGGGTTTTTAACAATTCACTCATAATCAACTAGATGTAATATTGTCTGTGTGTGTGTGTTTAAAGATTGAGATTAATATTTATTTATTTATTTGATTGATATTGCTTTATAATGGCTACTGAGCAGCATAGATTATTGTTGCAACAACACCAACCACCTTCTTCGCGGGTAATTGTTTAGATCTAGTGTTTGTTTACTGCATACTCTACTTGTATGTTGTTTGTTTTAGTTGTGTTTATAAAGTTTTTAATTTTCATAGTTGATGATCACTTTATAGATCTACATTTGTCTTTGTTGGACTTTATTTGTTTTCTTAAAGTATTTTAGATCTGTTATTTTGAGTTACTTAATTTTACCTTATCTATTTTTTATCTTTATGTTGAAATTCTGAAAAAATAAGAATTAATTACACGGTTAGTACATGTGGTTTATCCATTTTAATTACATGGTTTATCCATTTTAATTACACGGTTAGTTACTTTGGTTTACCAATACTTAATTTCACATTACTTAATTTTTTATCCATATGTTGAAATGGTGAAAAATAAGAATTAGTTATATGGTTAGTACCTGGTTTATCCGTATTAATTAAGCAGTTGGTACATGTGGTTTACCCATACTTAATTTCACATTACCTATTTTTATCCGTGTGTTGAAATTGTGAAAAATAAGAATTAATTACGCGCTTAGTATATGTGGTTTACCCATTTTGCTCTTTTCATATCTGTTTATTGAAAATTACATCATTGGTACCAACTTTTACAACAGGTTTCCTTATTGGTACCTGTAATTTTACATATGGTTTCACCATTTGTACACCACGGGTACTAATGGTGAAACCGTTTTGTAAAAGTTGGTACCAATGGTGGAATTTCCAATAGACAGGTATGAAAAGAACAAAATGGCGAGCCTCTTAAGACATAGTCTCGAGGCCTGACACAAAATTTGGCCAATCTGACGTCTTTTGATGGGGTTTTGAAAATAATTTGTTTTTTTGTTGTTTGATTTTGTGCTGCAGAGGAAAAGATGGGGTGGTTGTTTAAGTAGTTTATCATGTTTCGGGTTACAAAAGGGGGGAAAACGGGTTGTGCCTGCATCTCGAATGCCAGAAGCTCAAGCAACAGCGAACCAACAGAACGGGCAGCAAGCAGTCGGGCTAACCAACCCGAGTAACGCGGTTCATCCGTCGCTACTAGCTCCACCATCTTCACCTGCATCCTTTTCCCATTCTGCTTTACAGTCTACAGCACAGTCGCCGAACTGTTTCCTATCTGCAAACTCACCTGGAGGCCCGTCGTCGACTATGTTTGCCACTGGGCCGTATGCTAATGAGACCCAACTTGTATCACCTCCTGTGTTTTCGACGTTCACCACTGAGCCATCCACGGCTCCATTCACACCGCCACCTGAGCTAGCCCATTTGACCACACCCTCTTCCCCTGATGTTCCATATGCAAAGTTCCTTTCGTCAACTTTAAAACTTAAGAATGATCATAAAACAAATGATCTTCAAGCAACGTATTCATTATACCCCGGAAGTCCAGCTAGTACACTTAGATCACCGATTTCACAAACATCAGGTGATGGTCTGTCATCATCTTTCCCTGAACGGGATTTCAGCCCGCAATGGAATAATTATCCACAAGAAAAAGGGTCAGACTCGAAGTTACCTCAAGACGCTAATTTCTTCTGTCCTGAAACATTTGCGCAGTTTTATTACGATCAGTCCTCGTTTCCTCATTCTGGTGGGAGGTTAAGCGTGTCTAAGGAATCGGATGGGTACTCTAACGCTGGAAATGGGGTTCAAAGCAGGCAGAGTAAAGTTTGTAAACAAGATATCGAAGAACTGGAAGCTTATAGAGCATCATTTGGGTTTAGTGCTGATGAAATTGTTTCCACGCCTCATTATGTTGAGATCTCTGATGTTGCGGATGACTCGTTTTCCATGATGCCCTCTGGGCTCAATAAGCTGCCCGAGATCAAAACTGTACCGACCCTTTTCCCAAACGAAGCGACAAGCCCAAAGAATGGCCGAGTGGAAGCTAATCACTCTAGCAAAAGCGAACCGACTTCATGTCATGCTATAAAAGGTGAATAATCTCTTATGATGATTATTTTATGTAGGGGTGTGAATTTTCATAGGTTTGGGTTTAGTCTAATTGGGATCTAGCTAGTTTTGGGTCGATCCCACAAACACGTTTAGCTAAACGGGTAGTATTCGGGTCAGCTTGACTGGTTTGCGGATTGACCCATTCAACCAATTTATTTTTAAAAATTGTGTATATTGCATGATTAGGTACTTTATGTCAAAATTTTAAGTTAAAAGAAATTGACATCAAATCTTATAATTTAAACATAATTTTGGTTGTAACTTTATAAATTTAATTACAATGCAAAAAAAAAAAAAAAAAAAAAAAAAAGATGACAAAAATAGTAATTAATTAAAATCGGTTTAAATGGGCTGTGTTCGTGTCAACTCATGAACACGGCCGTTTAGCGCCCCTATAATCTCACGTATATCTTTCGGCAATCTTCTGTATGAACCTGCAACTACTTGGTGTGATTTCAGATGTGAGAGAGCCTGTTGACCATTGTTTGACCGACGACGAAGACATATTCTCAAGGATGGGGGGTTCAAGAATGAATGTGAAGTATCATATGGGTATGGGGCAATCGAATTCGGACGCAGAAATCGATTACAGAAGAGGGAGAAGCTTGAGAGAGAACAGATTAAAACTCAAAAAGGGCATGAAATTAGAGAGGAGAATTGAATTGCATAGTTGCTTCCTGTATGTATTAATGTGCTATATTTATTTCTTCCAGTTATGAATGCTCATGTTTGTGCTGTCTATTTTTTTCTTTTATTTTATGGTGTAACTATTATGTATCAAGTGAATGTCCATTTGGTAATACAAATGAGATGGGAGTGTGACCTGTTTTGTGATAAGAAAATAGGATATGGAGTTTTAATATTATTTTGTGTGGCTTAAGTTATGAGTTTGACATATATTAAATACTAAATATAAACATGTTGAGCTACAATGTTTTAAGAACCGGACCGATGTTGAATTGGACTCCCCATTGGTCCATCAGTTCGACCGGTCCAACCAACTGACAAAAAATAAAAAAGATTCCAACAAAAAAAAATTTTTTAACTTCCGGTCCAACCTCTTTTTTCCCGGTCCGACCACCGGTTCAATGTGAACCTGGTTCAACCCTTGACCCGGACCGGTTCCGGTCCTACTGGCCGTTCGGGTGTGAAAACACTGCAACAAACAAAACCAAGACTTCTATATCTAGATTTTGGACTATGAACCTTACATTTGTTGTTTATATAACCGAAGAACAAGTATCATACTTTACAATTATTTTAGTTTATAACATTCCATCCTCCTTAAGGGCCAATGTCCTTATTAGTCATAACTGTCACCCTCTAGGCCACTGTTACAAGCTTCATTGGTCACGGCTTGTTACCATCACGCAACCACTCTGAGTTTGACTCTGATACCAATGTCACAGCCCAAACAGAACAACTCAAGTCTTTTGGCTTAAGTTCTCTTGTTTGGACTATAACATTTCAATCGACATCAGAGGCGTACAAATCTGGGGTCTTTTTTTCAAACAGGTTCGTTTTTTTTTTTACTCAAACCGGTATTTTTGGGTGACATACACACCGGTTTTCCCAAACCGGTTCAGATAAAAAATTGGTTTCAATGAGTGAACATCTAAACTGATCTAAATCGATTCGGATCGGGCTTCTGGCCGATTTTTTAAATCATTTTTTAAACCGTTTATGAAGGTGGGAAGAGCAACCGGTACACATCCAAACCGCTGTTTGGATCGGGCCCAAACCGGTTTTTTGCGGTTTTTTCAGAAACTGTTTTTTTTTCTAGTCTTTTTCAAACCGACTTTTTTTTTTCACACATATAATTGACACCTAACCGAGCTACCTCTCCTCTAAAAAAAAAGAAACCGACCATTTATATAAGAAAAAAAGTATACATCAAGTTTAACACATAACCGAATTTAACCGACTTCTAATCATCCTAAATCATGACTAGGACTAAAAAAAGGATATTATATTGCTATGATGTACACGTAGTCACAAATCTATAAATAAATAAATAAAATATATTATGCAAAGATAACAGACACAATGTTTGAATAATATTAAAGAAAAATATTGTAAGAAAATGATAACTATTAATTATACCACATTTTAAAAAAGTTTTAAAAAAGATACGCGTAAATGGGTATGGACGGCACACACAAAATCGCCACAAGAATCTTGGAGACTTGGACCACATATATATATCTATCTACCTATCTATCTATCTATCTATCTATCTATCTATATATAAACAATCACATGCTAATTATATATAGTCTTCACTTCACACAACCATATCATCAAAAAACACATTGTGTACACTCACAACTTAAACTATAACTTAAACTATGAATCCATACCAAGCATCATCTCCAATAAGATTATTCGGACACCTACTGTCCCCATCAAGAAAGCCCACATCACCAATGTCTCCCAACTGTTCGATGACATTCACCACGTGTTTAACTACTTCGACGAGAATGGTGATGGGAAAATAACGGCTGTGGAGCTAAAGAACATGCTGAGGGACAAAGTTCAATTGTCGGACGAGGAGGCAGAGATGGTGTGACATCTAAGGATGTAGATGGAGATGGGGTGTTGGGGTTGGATGATTTTGTGAAGATGATGAAGGAGGGTGAAGAGGAGGAGTTGAAAGAGGCGTTTGTCATGTATTCGATGAAATCGAGTGTGATTACACCCAAGAGTTTGAAGAAGATGATGGGAAAGTTGGGACAAGAGAGTACGGTGAATGAGTGTAAGGTTATGATAAGGAGGTTTGATGTTAATGGTGATGGGGTGTTGGATTTTGATGAGTTTAGAGTTATGATGATGAGTTAACTCGGTTTAGAGTACAAATACTTTGGTTGTGTGATAAAGTTATTGAAATTGATTGGATTCTTTTCTGTGTAGAGAAATGTTTTATGTAACAAATTTGCTAGAAGTTGTTAAATGTATTTAGGTACCGAAATAAAGCTTAATTCGTGTTTACATTATGTTTTAAGAGGTATTTTTTCAAAATAAACTTATATCATTTATAACAACTAACAGATTACCCCGTACCCAGTCTGGTAGCGACAAAAATATATACATAATGAAATATTCTAAACATGCACACTATCTGCTTAAAAACTAGAATCTATTTCGTACCACTGTAGCTCACTATCAAAACAACACTCTGTAAGCATCTACTACTGTAAATAACTAAACGACCAGATTTATGCGATGTCATATTTCTTATTCTCTCCTTAGCTGTAAACGTGAACAGTAGTATTATCTTAACAAAACATATCTCCGGTTACTTAATGCAGCCAAATTTATAAGAGGAATATTTACATGATATCCATCGTCTCCATATGAAAATAACAAAGGATATTGCAACGACATAAAGCTTTGTGCACCTCTTTATCATAAACCTATCCTTCACCATACAAAAAGCTTGGACTAATGCATTATGCCGATCAAGCATTGCGAGTAATTCAGCAACTAAATTACGGAGTATAACTTCATTAGATGTTGTTGGCACACAATTCCGTAAGGCATAAAAACCGATTCTCAATCTCATTTTTAGTGTCATATATGTCTAACTGCGCAAATCTAAGTAGACCATCAGGATGTGAAGGTAAGAATGATTCAATATGATGATAGTTGTGACCATTAACACGATATGTATACGATAAATGACCCGTAATTACTGCCAAAGATATGTTCCCACCCATTGAGGTAAAATAAAACATCGCAATTAATAACGTTATATTTTCGATAAACACCTTATGACGTGAGTCACTATTTAACTGAAGAATATGCCATAACGGTTGAAGCGGAACTCGTAGAAATGGCAAAAGCACCTTTCCATCATCACAACACAAAGTGAACCTCAGAACAATAGGACACCAAGATTTAATAGTTCGCTCCTCATACCAGAGCATAGCTCCACAATGAACACATACGCGATCTGCGTCGCCACAATCCCAATGAGTAACAAATATATTAAGCTCAATTCTCCAAAAAGTCCATAGATCAAAACAGGGACACATGAGTAACAAATATTTAAGCTTGATTTACGGCGAAATGCATCATACAAAAATTACTTGTTGATAATTAAAAAAGCCATTCGTTGTACACACACCTACACCGACCTACACACCTTTCCGGGAGCCAACGTAACAACTCAGACGCAAGTATATCATCATCAACATCATCGATGCACGTCCAAATAGCTAACCTGGTTTCGCATGCATTTTTTCTAATACATGGATATTAATAAACAACGAAATTATTCCTATGAGTTTATTTTTTTAACAATACTATGAGTTTATATTTGTTAAAAAAACCAATGTAACATTATTATTATTATTATTATTATTATTAAATTATTATAAGTCAAACTATAATAAAAATTAAACTTGAATAAAATGGTTCAATATATCCGATAATCACAACAAAACCCTAATCAGTTTTTTACTTGTTTCCTTAACCCAACTCTTCATCTCCTTCCTTAACCGCCGGTAAGTTATCATATCTTCCTCTTCAATAATATCGTACTCGATCAAGCCGGTAAGTTATCACCAATCATAAGTCTCAAATGCATAAAAACGGTATCAACTCTAACAATGAACGATTAGTAGGGTTAGTGTTCATTTATAATTATTAGATGATCGTGTTTATGATTCCTGTTTATTAGTGATTATATCAGATTTCCGGATTGATTAGGCCAAATGTGTGGTGTACAGTTAGGTTTATATTTTCATGTTCATTATTGTTCAAAAAAGATATTGGGTTTGATTAAGGTTAATGTTACTAGTTAAGTAGTCAAAAGGGACTTAATTGTAATATACAGGATAATATAGGGGCTATTAGTGTCAAATAGTGGAAGTTTGAATGGTTGTTACTGTTAGTTGATATGGGCGGGAACATGTATGTGTATAAATAGAAGGTTAATCAATGAATAACACATGCTATGTTTGATCGAATTCCTTACTCTGTTTTCTAATTATTTTATCATAGGTAACAGTTAATGTGTGATGTACCGTTAGGAGATATGCGTTCATATTTATTAGTGTTCATATCAAATATTGAGATTGATTAAGGTTTAATGTGTGATGTACGGTTAGGGTTTTTGTTTGTTTTTATGTTTATTTGGGATTCAATATATAATATCAGCGGTGACACGATAAGTTAAACAAATTGATTAAATAATACGTCAAGAATGCAAGTTAATATTACTTGTTTCAGGAATCAAGATTTAGAAGTTCACTCATTTAAATATTATCTATATATAGCTTATTTGTATGCTTCCTTTGATTCAATCTAAAGGTAAACAACACCACACCCATTTATACACATGGTCAGAAACTGACATAATGATATAATAATCATAATATGAATGCTATGAACCAAACACCAAGATCCTTTAAACCATATCTATCTGTAGCAATAAATTAAAGGAAAAATGGAAATAAATAATCCCAACTATTGACTATTGGCCAATAACAGCCCAACTACGAAAATCACCAATATTGGTCCCAACTTTCGACATATTGGAAACCAATGGACCCAAAACTAACGGAGGCTAACTCCGTTAGTGTGATGCTGACAATGGCATGCTTAGGTGGCAAGATGATCCTACGTGGCATGCCACGTCAGCATCACACTAACGGAGTTAGCCTCCGTTAGTTTGGGTCCATTGGTTTTCAATATGTCGAAGTTGAAACCAATATTGGTGATTTTCGTAGTTGGGACTGTTATTGGTCAATAGTCAATAGTTGAGATTATTTATTTTCCATTATTCTTAATATGGTAAGAAAATTTGTTGTGTAATGTATCCTTGCCATCTGGGTAGTGAAACGACATTATACGAAATGAATATACTTTGACCGATCCTAATACATTTTGCACTATTCACAATTAACATCAATCCAAAGTATTCATATAGTCGTATCTTATATTAAGTCCAACAGTCATCCACTCAAAAAGTAAGATAATCAATTAAATGGTTTAGTTATAACATCTTTTAAAGCCCATTTGAACAAATTAAGCACATCCAAACACTACCTTCTAAAGCCCATTCAAATAGTACAAACGCATCCAAAAACTAATTTTCAAAACATTTTTGTTATAGTTGATTATCTTATACTAAGTATTTAATAACTTTGAAAACACGCTTAAATTTTTGAATTCCCTAGTGTCTTCCATGCATGGCCCATCATCCAAACAATACGTATCAAACACAACCCCTGCCACCTAGCATAAGGCTTCAAATTGCAAACCCGATAACTATCTTTACAATATTGGCCAACCTTTTTTTTTTTTTTTTATAAAATTGACCAAGCCTATTAAGACCTTATAATAACAGAACGTTATGTCCCTTTCCATCTTAAATTCCATTCCTTTGTCCTTCTGATACATGTGATTTTAGTAGGGCCAATATCGTCACACTTACACCCCTTAATGGGTCTAAAGAAATTTTCTAATAAACCCACTAGTTTTTTATGCCCAACCATCAATGTAACGGCATGCTTTAATAACTTTTCCGGATTTTTACCAACAAACTTCCAGACCCCAAACGAATTTTTTTTATGTTAAATTGTTTTTTTTTTTTATAAATATTACCGATTTTCATTTCAACATAAAGGGGCAAATTACATAAGAATAGCAGGTAGACGGGCAACAAGTTGCGCCGTCACCCCCCTTCTGGATAGAGAACCCAAAATGTGCAATTTTAAATTTTTACTTGGTGGTTTAATTTGACTCTCCTCATATTTACTTCGATTTCCCAAAAAGCACATGTCTCTTCAATCGGCCCATACCCCATTGTCTTTCATGGGATCACAAACATCCCTTTGACACACTATGACTTTCGGTTCCATAATTCACATATCCAAAATGGCAATGGTATCACCTGCACCTAAATAACTAATTGAACCATGTCCCACACGTGACCTTTAAATCTTTAAGGACTTCCATCATGGCAAATGCTTCACTAAGCAAGATTGATCCAACAGCATTCATCCAAATCAAGGTTCTGAGAAAGGAACAATCGACCCAAATAATCTGTGACTTTCAGTACTAATCCAGCTGCTTTGATATCCCATATATTTTTGTAAAATAAGCTCCGTAACTATACAATGTTTACCCACAATGAAATTGTAAAATAACATATAATCTTTTGTTTGTATGTAGTAAAATAACAATAATATCCTCAAAAGTGATGATTGTGTTTTGTCTTTTTATGGGCAAAACTGGAAATTACATTTTTATTTTTGGAAAGGGACATTTAATTTGAGACAACCAAAAAAGGAAAGAATGACATTTAAATTGGGACGGAGGGGTATATACACGTTCCATAATGAGTATTTAGTGCATGTTTGGCTCTCAATTTTTTTTTTCCAACTTTTGACTTATAAGTTATAACTTATTGAAGAAGTCAAAAGTTTAAAAAAAGTGTTTGGGTAATTGTTTGGAAAAGAAGCTTTTGGCTTTGGAAAAGGAGAAATGAAGGAAAAAGTGAGAAGTCACAATTTGTGACTTTTGGAGAAAATAAACTTTTGATGGGGAAAAGTCATAAGAGAAAACAAAATGAAGAGCCAAACATGGCCTTAATCTTATTATAAGAAATAGGTATCTGCTTCAATGTTTCTACGATATAGGGGCTGTAATGCATGACCGTCATGTTTATCTTTACATACATTTTAGCGTAAATTTTATTCAAAATAATTTGACTTTCGCATATAAGTACGTAACTTTTGACATAACTTCCGAATATACATTCTCCACATGATTATTTTTTTTTCCTACGTTCCAAACCCACTACTCCATTTGTTTAAAAACCAACTTTGCATTTATGTAAAAAGAAGAATAATGACCCATTGACCTACGCGTCCAACACGCATTCCGCAGACTATAGTCAAGTCCTCCATTATTTCCACAACACCCAAATTTACTCCAATCATTACCCAAACCAAACTCATAATAATAACACCAATTTAATAATAATAATAATATCCACATATCACAACCACAATGCATTTGCATTTGCATTTGCTACGGTGGTTACCGGCAATACTCTTAACATTCATCCACAGCTACCACGCCCAACAAACCTACGTCAACAACACCAACTCGACTGCAGCGACACCTCCACAACCGCCTATGGCTACACATGCAACGGTCCAACCACCTGTCTCTCCTACTTAACCTTCAGGTCACAACCACCATACACCACTCCTACAACCATCGCCACCCTTTTAAACTCAGACCCAACCACCATCACCTCCCTTAACAACTTCTCCTCCATCTCTGCCACCATCCCCACGACACGTTTGTCGTTGTTCCGATCAGTAACTGTTCTTGCTCTGATGGTGGTTGGTATCAACATAACGCTGGTTATGTTGTCCAAGGTGATGATAATTATTTCACCTTGCTAATAATACTTACCAAGGTCTTACCACTTGCCAAGCTATGATGAAAAACAATCCTATGATTTACGTGGGTTGGAAGATGGTGATAAGCTCACTGTTCCGATTAGATGTGCGTGTCCCACGGCTAAACAGACGGCCATGGGAATAAGGTAGTGTAATTACTCTGGTTCAAAACTGTTAAAAGTAGGGATTAGCTTGGGACCGGTACCAAAAAATGTCAAAATTAGGTATCGGTACAAATACTGAAAATGCTTGGTATGGTACCGGTAGTTCAAGGTAAAATTGAATTGGTAGATAACATAATTTGGTGCGGAAAATTCGGTATCCTTTATTCATCTCTACTGTCAAGTGTAAGTCCAAACCTCAAATAAAATTCTTTTATTTATAGATCTTGAGGTTCGACTTGTTTAAAATCTTCTACAAATTGGTTGACTCAAGCTCAATCTTGATATATTGTTTACAAAGAAGCCTTATCGAGTGAATCATGAGCCACAAATAAAGCTCATTCTTTTTATAGAGCCCGAGCTTTGGCTGGTAAAGCTCTTCCTCAAATTAGCTTAAGCTGAACTCGAGCCTCAAAAATTAAAAGAACAAGTTGGGCTTAGGTGTTTTAAGACAAGTGCTCGGGTCGTTTGCACCTAGTCACACATCTTCTAATTATCCTTCTAAAACTAAAACTGTAGCGCGCTCGCTCTCTTTTTACCTGCTAACTCACACACTCTTTAATACAGGTATCTGCTTACTTTTCTCATTACATGGGGCAACACTGTGGAATATATGGCACAACACTTTTAAAGTTGATGTTCAAAGCATCTTAGATGCGAACACGATCTTGGAGAATGATATTATCTTCCCGTTCACACCGATTTTAATTCCGCTTACAACAGAGTGTTGGAAAGTAAATCAAAGGGATCAGAACATCGTCATCATTTCCCAGAATAAGAAGATTTCGACAGTTCAAGCATATCAATCATATAGCCGTTGTAGGCTATTTACCAAAAAAATTATCACATAGCCGTTGAGTAGAGTTCCCATTCATAGATCATTGTATTGTCTATATAATTCTCTTTTTCTTTAATCATGTAATACAACAACCAGTAGAAATATTATCAATATTTTTTCCTGATATCAATATGGTATCAGAGCGGGTCTTCTCGTTCTAAGACCGATCTGCTCATCATTTACCTCAGCCTTTCTTTTCTATCAAACCCGGCTGCCATGTCCGAAAACGGTAACTCGGGTTCCGATTTATTAATCCAACTAGCCAACCTTTTCAAGAATGGCTTCAATATTCAAACCCAAAACCCAAAATTTATCAGACAATCTGCAAATAAACCTCAAGCTCAACAACCAAAATTACGCCTTATGGACTCGAATGATTCGAGTCGCCATAGGCGGAAAATCAAAAATTTATTAAAACATTTAACCTCAGATCCACCAGACCCAAGTAACGAAACTTATGAACAGTGGGAACATGATGACCTTATTGTCTTCTCGTGGCTTATTCAGAACATTGATCCGACACTCACCAGCAACCTAACCGAGTTCCCTAACGCAAAAACGTTATGGGATACTCTGGTGGTGACTTACGGTAGCAGGAAAGAAGAAAGTCACCAAAAGATACTCGGTACAAAGGCCGTTGTAGCCACGGGCAGCAAAGAAAGAGCCACCGGCGTGACAGAAGGTGGCTGCGGCGAGGAAGCCTTCGGAGGCATGGCGGCGGCCGAGACTATGGATGGAGGTAACCGGATTGAGGATTCAACCTCAAATCCGATATGTAACTCTCCGATTCTTTCCTCATTTTGTTTTTGAGTTGTTGAATAAAGATGAAAGGGAACATAATAATATGGACCAAAGGAATAAGAGAGATATGGCAAAAAACAAAACTCTCAACTTTCTTAAAAGAAAGCAACGATCTGTTCTTCTGGAAAAAGGGAACATCATTTTGTTAAACATAAACATGTGGATGAGATGAAGCCATCACATTTTGAAAAAGGGAAACACTCTTTGTTAAAGAAAAATATGTGGGTAAGATGAAGCCACAAAAACACTTTGGTCATCACTCATTTATAACAAAAAACAATTTTTTAAACACAAAATTGGGTTGGAACTCTCAATATGTCCCATATTAATAGGAAAGGTAAATGGTATAAACAGACTAGAATAAAACCCAAAAAAACGTTTAGAAGGTTTCTTAAAATTAAAAACCTTCGCATTTAGCAGGAAAAAATAAAAACAAAGTTTTCTTGAAAAATAAAAATTTAAGTGCTCGACAAGCTAATATAGCTCAACATTGCACTAAAACAGACGAGTCCATGGATCTTTGACTGTGGTGCCAACTGACACCATGACCTATGATAAATCTGATATTATTTCTAAAACTAAACCTAGGGTCGATAACATTAAAACTGCTAATGGGGGGGACGTTCCTGTTAAAGGAGGAGGAACTATCGAAATATCTCCAACTTTAAAATTAAAGAATTGCCTCTATGTACCATCCCTATCACATAAACTGCTATCCATTAGCCACATTACAAAAGATTAAATTGCACCGTCTTGATGCATCCAACCTTTTGTATTCTTCAAGATATCAGGACGGGAATGATTATTGGGCGTGGTACTGAACGTCAGGATTGTATTATGTGGATGAAGTGACTCAACGGGGACATGTGATGCTCGCTCATGCATGGCTCATGTCTACAATAGGAAGCCTGGCTTTGGCATAGGAGATTAGGACACCCGTCTAGTGCCTATTTACATATTTTATTCCCAAACTTTTTTCCTTCCAATAAAACTTTACATTGTGAGACATGTGTCTTAGCTAAAAGCCACAGACAAACGATCGTTAAATAATACTAGAGTTTGAAACTCCCTTTTTCTTTAATACATCTGATGTATGGGGGTCCCGCAGAGGTTAATGGAGGACAAAACTTTCGTTTCTTTGTCTTGTTTATTGATGATTGTACTCGTATGACATGGATCTATTTTTTGAAACATAAATCTGAAGTCTTTGAAAAAATTTAGTATCTTTTACACTATGATACAAACTCAATTTAAAACTAATATTCAAATTCTTAGATCCGACAATGGTGGAGAATATTCAACGAGTCTATGAAACAATTTTGTCAAAATAAAGGAATAATTCATCAAAAAACGTGCCCCTAATACTCCTGAACAAAATGGCACTGTTGAACGAAAAAATCGTATTCTTTTAGAAATCACAAGGGCCTTTTTAATTGAGTCTCAAGTTCCCACATCGTTTTTTGGCCAGAAGCTGCTGCAACTGCCACTTATTTAATTAATCGTCTTCCTACCAAAGCTCTTAACCTTAAAACCCCGTTCAAGCCCTGTCTGATTTTACCAAAATTCCTCCACCTCTCACCTTACAACCACGGGTCTTTGGATGTACTGTCTACCCTCATATCCCTAAACATGATCGAGGGAAACTAGGCCCATGTGCAGAAAAATGCTTATTTGTTGGCTATGGTATCGATCAAAAGGGATATAGATGTTACAGCCCAACACGTCGACGTGTGTATACCACTCTTGACTGTAATTTTCTTGAAACCGAATTTTTCTATACCCGCCAATACAGTGATCAGGGGGAGAAGAAACATATTGACCCACTGGATTGGCTAACTTGCTCCCTCTCATCTATGAGCAGAGAGAGTACCCCTACGAGACTCATCTGCTTCCCCACATCATGTTAGTGTTACTAACCAAGAATCTCCCTATCCTACTCCTGCTCCTCAAAATGGTGAACCTAAAACTACACCTGCACCTCAAAATGGTGAAACCTGAAATTGTTGAAACCAGCGAGGAACCGCAAACTCCTCCTAGTAATGACCAACAATGATTTTTCAAATGATACATCTAACAGTGGAATAGCAAGTGAACAGGTTATGCAGGGGGGTCAGGAGAATCAATTGGGAAGAACATAATGAAACAACCGAGAAATATGGCTACCTCCAAGAACCAATAGAGGAGTTTCCTCCAAAACGATATTCTCCAGAAAAGGAGACAAGATCAACTAGATATCCCATGGCAAATATGGCCAATGGAAATTTGTCTAAAGAAGCTAAATCCTTCACAACCGCCCTCCTTAATGAACAAATCCCAAACTCTGTAAAACAAGCCTTGAAATCCAAGGAATGGAAAGATGCTATGGAAACAGAAATGGATGCTAATGAGAACGGAACATGGGAAAAATGTTACCCTTCCCTTAGGAAAGAGACCCTAGGTGTCGGTGGGTCTTCACTATTAAACACAAAACCTGACGGAACAATAGAAAGATATAAAGCTCGACTAGTGGCCAAGGGATACACACAAACATATGGGATCGACTATTCTGAGACTTTCTCTCCAGTAGCCAAAAT